>OY720459.1:44133260-44368260 GCA_963082715.1 Harpalus rubripes
GCGAGTTTTTTGTGAAGATATGCAAGAACGAGCAAATCGGGATCGTGATTTTCTTCCATCTATTTGCTTTACCGATGAGTGTACTTTTACATTAAACAATGAACCAAACGTTCAAAATGATAGGCACTGGGCTCTAGAAAATCCAAGATTAAATGTTACCACCAGAACGCAATATCCTCAAAAAATTAATATTTGGGCAGGCATTTTTAATACCAATATTATTGGACCATTTGAGATCGTTGGCAACTTAAATTCTGAAACATACTTAGAACTCTTGATTCATGAGATCGGCCCTGCATTAGACAGCGTAGCGCGCGAGAATCAGGAGGCTTGGTTTCAACAAGATGGCTGCCCAGCTCATTTCGGAGTAAGTGTTACAGATTATTTAAACCAAGCATTTCCAAATCGCTGGATTGGTCGTGGTGGAACTTTAAATTGGCCAGCCAGATCTCCTGATTTAGCACCTTGCGACTTTTTTTTATGGGGTCATCTTAAATGTAAAATTTATAAGCAGCGCCACCCAAATATTAATTCATTGAGAGAAGCTATCATGGAGGAGAGCGCCTTAATCACAAATAGGCAGCTCGCTAATGTAAGAAATTCATTCTACAATAGACTTGGTTATTGCTTGGCTGAAAACGGAGGATTATTCGAATATTTGTTATAATAATAAATTGTAGTGATTATTTTATTCAGAGAATTACTGTTTGAAATTTGAATTGTAGTAGATAGGTCTTAATGTTTACATGAATTATTTCCAATTTAAAAAGATTTTCAATAAAAATCCTATAAAAAATAAATATTTCATTGAAATGTACAATTGTCGTAATAATAGGTATGGAGATTTTTGTATGAATTTAATTTACCTATTTATTTGTTTCTATTTTTGTTTCAATTCCATGGCTATTTGATATTTTCAACGTAATTTTCAATATTTTCTTATTTAATTTGTGTCGTTACAAAGCATGTAAAAGTAATTCTGTTTATTGATTTAGATGCAGAATTTTATGCTCTACAACATTTATTTGAAGCATTTTTGTCTAAAATAATTTGGGCACGAAAAAACTGTTTTTCTCATATGAATCGCCTATGTACACAGGTATGATGTTCCACCCGGTATATATATATATATATATATATATATATATATATATATATATATATATATATATATATATATATACATATATATATATATATATATATATATATATATATATATATATATATATATATATATATATATATATATATATATATATATATATATATATATTATTTTAAAAAGCCCCATAAATTGAAACACTTGCGGAAATAATGTTGAAAATATACCGGTGTTCCGCGACTCGATCGACAAACTTATCCCATATATTCCAGCGTTATATGACCTATAGGTGAATTCCTCTTTTTTTCGGAGATATCGAATGAATTAAAAAAAATGATAAAATATTTATTCATCAATGGATAGCTAACTAACACAAAATTACAGTAACTGTTCAAAATGAGAACCGCCATTTTCTAAACATACAGCTATCCTTCGAGTCATAGAATGTTTCCAGTTAATTACTGCCAATTCATTCTTTAGACAATTAGTAGCTTCAACTATACGGCCAGTCAACTCTTTGCATGTATCTGGTTTACCATTACTGTACACACGAGATTTGAGGCAACCCCACAGAAAAAAATCTAAAGGCGACAAGTCAGGTGACCGAGCTGGTCAATGTACAGGACCACTTGCGGCATAATGGCTCAAATTAATAAGACAACACATTCATTTGTCAAACATACGGTAATTCGTCAAGGCTAACTCAATTATCATTTTTTTTTATTTCCTTCGATATCTCAGAGACAAAGAGGAATTCACCTATAAGTCATATAACATTTTTTGATCGTAAGGACCCCCGGAATGTATGGTATAAGTTTGTCGGTCGAGTCGCGGAACATCCTGTATAGCTCATTCACATTAAATCAAAAACGTAAAGATTTGAGTGATGAGGAGCTTCTATAAACTATTATTACACAGACAACTACATTTTATCTAAAACAGCGCGCTTTTGGAATAAATATACACCTTCTGTTAATTGAATGTTGTTTTAAATTTATATTGAAAATTTAGTTTTAAACTAACAAAATATGCATATATTTTTAATTAAATTACAACCAATTATTCTCTTCTCTCTGAATGCAACGCTAACAATGCTTTGGTGTTTTTTCATGCAAAATACCGTCCGTATAAATACAATGGTATAATTCATTTACATTCACCGAATTTGAAGCCAGAAATATAATGATTAAGTTTATTTTTGTTTTTATTTCATTTACCCACACACTTTTGTTTATTGGAAATCTAATATTTTAAAACAATACACTTTCCAGTACAAAGAGTAAAAAATTTGAATTAATTTATGAAAAAATACTTTATATAAATGTTAAAAGCAACATTAAATTTTGCTATTTTGCAACAAAATGTAACTTTTTCAGTATAATTAACATCAACTTCAGAAAAACTAAATTTAATTTCAGAATGTCATTTTGTATAAAAAATTACGTACATACGATTAGTGTCCTAAACTCCTACATATAAAAGTATCCAGTTAACGTATGCCTTCAATATTTGACATTAACTTTGTTAGTTTATTTTTTATAAAATACAAATATACGAGTACAAGCTGAAATTGAAGTTACTTTGTCTGAAAGTGATGTTATTTTTCCGAAAATGATTTTTGATTTTACTTTTCTTGAAATTGGATTTAAATTTTCTAAAATTGAATTTACATTTTCTAAATTTGAATTTACTTTTTCTGAAATTGCATTTACTTTTTTGTTATTGAAGTTGAAAAGGTACCTATAGTTTTGATTTTGAATCCGGCCAATACGGCCATGAAACCGGGATTTCGGTGTCATTCAACCGAGTATTCAACATATCTTTCACTGTCATACAAACGCATATATTTTTTTTTACATTACATTATAATTTCGATCATGTATTATTTGGTTTATTTTCTTTTGTTTCATTATTTTTCTGCAGTCATTTACTGGATTTCGGATTTCAAAAAGGCAACAACAGATTTGACTATAGTAAGAATTTGGAATATATGGGTGATGTAGGTGTTAAGAGCAGTAAAAACTAAAATATTTTAATAATTAATAATTTTTTACCTTCCGTCACCTTTAGGTAAGGAAGGTATTGTCTTTGGTCAAAAAATTCGGTGGTGAGTTTTTGATGAATAAGCACGTTTTAGGGTCCCTAGAATACGATTTTACTATTTTTACGATGATGTCTGTATGTGTGTGTGTGTGTGTGTATGTATGTGTGTGTGTGTGTGTGTGTGTGTGTGTGTGTGTCTGTGTGTGACAAAATTTTCTAATGCGATAACTCTAATACTACAATTCCAAAAATTATAATTCTTTCGTATTCCTCTTCGTTACAGCCATGTGAAGAGCTGATTAGATTTTGGTTATAATTGGTCAACCGGAAGTACCCTCATTTGAAGATTTTAACAGTTTTTCTTGAAAAAACGATGTTAAATATAATTTTTTCACATTTAATGTTATTATAAATATTAAAGAATTATTTATTCTCTATACAATTTGAATGCATTTTATGCTTCATATTAAATGGACATAGAGTTAAAAAATTATAAAGTCATTAAATATCATGTATATTAGTCAGCTTTGCTATAACTCTGGAAACAGCTGCTACATTAAGAAAATAGAAAATTCTGATTGAAAGGTGTCAGTGTCAAGTGTAGTTGACAGTATGTTTATGTTATAATTTTACTGGAAATATAGGATCTTTTGTTAGAAAGTTTCTGTTTGGTATAAAATACATACAACTGCCTTAAGGTAATGTACAAGAAATATAATCTTTTTCAAGGAACTTTCTGTATGACATTTTTACAAAATACATAGAACTGACGGAAGGTAATGTGCTGGCCACATCAGATTTTTTAACTTTGTTACAGTTCCGGTTTTAAAGACTAGTTTTAATATAAATTTTATGTTTTTACTTCCCGTCATACCGTAGGTAAGGGAGGTAATGTTATCGGTCCAAAAATTCGATGGTATGAGTTTTTAGTAAATAAGCACGAATTAGGGTACCTACAACACGTTTTTTACTATTTTTACGATGTCTGTGTGTGTGCGTGCGTGTGCGTGTGTGTGTGTGTGTGCGCGCGTGTGTGTACGTGTGTGTGTGTGTATGTGTGTGTGTGTGTATGTGTGTGTGTGTATGTGTGTGTGTGTATGTGTGTGTGTGTGTGACGATCTTTTCGTCCACGATTACTCATATATAATCAAACTTCCAAATATTTCTATTTTCCGTATTTAAGCTTCCTGCATTCACGTAAAGAGTTGATTAGATTTTGGGTAAAATTGGATAACCGGAAATAATACTTTACTTGAAGCCCATAACAGTTTTTTATGGAAAACTATATTAAAATATAATCCAAAACTTTTAAATTTTAGTACCTATTTAAGACTTTTATATCAAGGGGAATAACATATTAGATTTTAGCTAAAATTAATAAACCGAAAGTCATACTTTACTTGAAGCTCTGAACAGATTTTCGTCAAAAATATATTATGATATATTCAAAAACTTTTAAAATTTAGTATTTAAGACTTTTATATAAAGGAGAACAACATATTAGATTTTGGCTAAAATGATAACACTTTACTTGACGCTCTCAACAGATTTTCATGAAAAATATATTATATGTTCTAAAACTTTTCAAATTTGATATTTAAGATTTTTATACTAATGAAAATGACATGTTAGATTTTTCTAAAATTGATAAACCGGAAGTGATAGTTTACTTGAAGCTCTGAACAGATTTTTGTGAAAAATATATTATGATGTATTCAAAAACTTTTAAAATTTAGTAATTTAAGACTTTTAATTGAAGGGGAACAACATATTAGATTTTGGCTAAAATTGTTAAACCGAAAGTGATACTTTATTTGAAGCTCTGAACAAATTTTCTTAAAAAAATATAATATGATATATTACAAAACTTGTCAAATTTAGAATTTAAGGCTTTTATATGAAGGGGAGCAACATATTAGATATTGGCTAAAATTGATACATCAGAAGTGATACTTTATTTGAAGCTCTGAACTGATTTTCGTGAAAAAAAAATATTAAAACATAATCCAAGACTTCTCAAATTTGGTATTTAAAACTCGTGTATAATTTGAAACAACATTAGATTTTGACTATACCTATATGATAAACCATTAATAAGGCCTTCAAGTTCCACTATTTATTTGTTTACTTTACTTTAGGATGTTTTGAGCAGAATCCGCTCATCAGCAACTATACAATTGATGTTGAAGATGAGCGGATTCTGCTCAAAACGTCCAAAAGTAAAGTAAACAAATAAGTAGTGGAACTTGCAGGCCTTATATTTATTAATGCACATTATTAACATGGTTCCCTCACACAATATTTAAATATATGATAAAACCGGAAGTGGTAGTTAATTTCTAGCTCTTAACAGATTTTCGAGGAAAAACGTAAAATATAATTCAAAATTTGGTATTACAGACTTTTCTATTTATTGGAACAACAAATTAGATTTTGTTTACAAACGATCAACCGGAAGTCATACTTTACTTAAAGCTCATTGCTATTTTAAACATGGGATTGACGGGAGGTCATGTGCTGGTCACATCAGATTTTTTTTATTATAGTTGAGGTCCTCCATTCGTTTTATTACTAATAAAAAATCTCTTGTGTTGGCTATTAAAAGCAATTAAATATTATATAAACAATTTGTAAACATTCCGCAAAGATCAAAGATGTTTAATGTTTGCTTGCTATGCAAGTAAAATCATTACAAAATCCACAATAACAGCAAGATTTCTCATATTCTGCCATGCAGTAAACAAATACCATTTAATGACTTAGTCTATACAGAAAAAAATGCATTGTATACCTTAAAAGTGCTTTTCATACACGATTGACTCGAAACAGTCCTTGATTTCGCAAGCCATACAGCGTACACATCTGACCTCGTTCATTTCTTTGTTTTTCCCTAATTAAATCACAAGTTTATTGCAGATGATTATGTGAGTGGAATACAAATCAAGAATATGGACGTCAAAATGTAGAATGAAATACAAAAATTTCTCTTTTGAGAAATATAACTTGTTTTGGTTATATTTTTAAATATATCTGATCGTTCTAATCTGTCGATCTAAAAGTCAGGTGTAGGAACGTGACTGTTTTCCTTTTCTGTGTGACCGAGAGTATGTAGAAAAATAATGTAATCTAGACAACTTATTACTTCATATGTTGAAGTATTTTGAATTTATATAAAATATCTTTCGCAATTCTAATAGTTATTAATGAAATAAAATAAAAATAAAATGTTACCTTTACATGTAACATAAAAAGATATTGGTATAATGGTAAATTATCAGCTATAATATCCCGAGGATATTGATAATTACGAAATAATTTTATGACAGTTACCGAAAGCGCGTTGCTTGGTAACCGCCCGACGCCGAAGGTGGATGGGTGTTACCTAAAAGCAACGTGCTTGAGGAGGAAGTTGTGATAAAATTATAAGTATTTATCAATGATCGAGGGGTATTCAGTGAGATATTTTTTTTGCAATTTTAATTAAATTTACGAAGAATTTATATTTAGCAGAATTTTTGTAATTATAAAATCACCTAATAGATGACAGTAGTAGCTATGAATATGTTCAGCGTGAAGTATGTAACGATATTAAGATTGACACAACGAGAAGACAAGACACATTCTGTTTTATTATACAAACGTGAATCTTTATTTTCACTGCCATACAGTGAAAACTACATTTCAAATTAAAACAATTAATCTTCAATTATCTGTCAAAAAGTATTTGTTACTTAGCAACTTATTGACGCAAGCAGAGGCGTAAACTTTTTATTTTGGCTGTGGGTGCACTATTTTTATTTTAAATATGGGTACCTATATGTTTTTATGAATGCAAATAATACAATAAAAATAACACACTTATATACATATATTAAATTATGTGTACATTTAACATAAATAAAATTAATATCCATGACAAAAAAAATAATAATACTGCTCCTAATATTAATATTCAGGGTATCTCTAAAACACGTAGACATGGCTTAAACACAGATTCCTGGGCCCAAAGTAACACGATTTAACCTAATTTACCAATATCCGAAAAACCGAAAGTGTACCGTTTAGTAATTTTTTTTTTTTTTGCTTATAATGACAGAACGCTTTGTACGGTTTGAATGAAACTTAGGTGTCACGACAATGATACATTCAATAGCAAACTTTTCTGTCTCTGCGTAAGTTGTGATATCTGTAACGATTTAGGCAGAAAAAAATTAAATATGAGTGACAGTGCACAGTGCAATTTTTTAAATAAATTTCGCCAAGCAATTTATCCAAATGTCAAACAACTAATTTTTTATGACAGTAACATTTGTTTATAGGTTGCCAATAATTTTCTTCGCAATATCCTATAATTATTAACATATCCGTTTGTTCGGCTTAATAGTAGTATTTTACTGCCATTATCATGACACGATTAAATGTCAGTTTACTCTTAAAGAACTTAAAAAGATTGACAACTCATTTTTCCAATGTATGAAATATAATTAAAATGTTAGGGCGAAATTATTGTGGGCGCTGCGCACCCACACTTTTTCTTTCTGTGGGTGCATGTGCGTCTGTGCACCCACGTAGTTTATGCCCCTGGACGCAAGTGATAATTGTCTTAGGATAATTATCAGTGTAAGTTTGTTTTGATTGCTTACTTTCGCACACGTGATCAGAAATGCAAGTATTCAATTGGATAATTCTCTAGCTAATTTCATCAATTAAGTAGTATTAAAAGGAAGATTTTATTGCATTTAAACTTTATACAATCAGCGAAAATATTGTGTTCAACACGTCAAATATGCAGAATCACTGCCCAGGCTAAATCCACAGCATTGAATCAGCTACTTTTTTGCTTAGTTAAATTTAAATAAATACATATAAGGTAAAAACAATGGTACTGCTATAAAATAAACGACGAATGCCATTATAGATTATATATTGTTTATTATCAATGCAAAAATGCTAATTTAATTCTCCAAATATCATTCAGTCCACTTAATTTTAACACAAATTTTTACATTGACGTCATTGGAGGCAATAACATATTTGAAACGAAATTTAAAATGTTTTATTGTTGAATATTAAAAATAATAGTTGATAATTAATGGGTTATTTCAGATATTTCATTGGTTTAATCATTATTTTTAGCCTATAAATTAAATACTAATTAAGTTTTTGTATACAGGGTGTTTCTAAACCTGAGTCACAAATTTTAAGGGTATTATAGTACTGACGAAAATAAGTAAAAAAGCTTAATTGCATTGGTCTAATCTTCAACTTTTTCCGAGAAAAACGACAAATCGAAGAAAAATTGACAAAGATAGTGAGTCAATAAACATACTATAAAAACAATAAAAAATTTTACGAAACATTTGTTCTCTATTACTAATAGTTACCAAGTTATTTGAAAATTAAATATTGCGGCGACCACAATTATTTGATTTTTTGAAAAACAGAAGCACATCTAATATTCCCTCGGAAAGTTAAAAAAGTCTCATTCAATCGAACTCGTGACTTTCATAGTTTTTGTGATAGCAGAGGTTAAACTCCGTAAAAACTCATTTTTCACTGCCTTATATCTCGAAAACTATTGATTAAGCAATCACTTAGTATAATAATATTAGCTTTAAAACAAAAACATCATATATTAATGGTTATTTAACTATCAAGTGTGTTAGTGAGGGCGATTAATAATCGAGATATTTTAACGCTCTCGCTTAGAGGTGGGCGCGGGCCGTGATTTTGTCGGGTCACAATGGATCACGACGTGATCGTGAATATAATTTAAATTTTGCGTCGTGATTGGACGTGAGCGTGAGGCACTAAAAAAATATCGTGCGTGATCAGGCGTGATTGAAATTTAGAAAATTGTCAATATCCATTTTTTATTTTACATTTTTGTTATTATTATTATGTCCAAATATGTCATCAACAATATTTTTTTGCATAAAAATAGTGTTATTGTTGTACCCAAAATTGTATACACAGTTGCTCCGATTTCACTAAATCTTTAAGCCCGTTTGACACAATCATAATTTTGTTAAAAAATTTGTTAGCAAATTTGTTACCTATTTGTCCATAAACATTCGTTTCCAATGAAACCAATCTGTTACCCAACTTATTACCAATTTGTTAACAAATTTGATAACAACTTATGAGTGTGTTAAACAGGCTTAAATGTACAGGATGTAAATCGAAAAGTGAAACATGCGAGTTTAACATGGGAAATCAATTTTTCTTTGCGCAAACGTTACCTAATTATTTTATGCAAAAATAAATCATGTGAAACGATTATTTTATCTCTTCATATAAACTTAAAAATTAATTACAAAGTTACAGTTTTTATGAACATTTTGTCTAAGCAGCCATGGATATATGACAAAAAAAACAAATACGTTGTTTTTTGTCATAAATCCATGGCTGTTTAGACAAGAAGTTCATAAAAACTGTAACTTTGTAATTAATTTTTACGTTTGTATGAAGAGATAAAATAATCATTTCACATGATTTAGATACTGCATTTAAATCTCTATAACTTTTATTTGAAGTATTTTTGCATAAAATAATTAGGTAACGTTTGCGCAAAGAAAAATTGATTTCCCATGTTAAACTTTTATGTTTCACTTTTCGATTTACAGCCTGTACATAGAAACAATTACGTGACACGAACGTGAGTGCCAAAATAAAATCGTGAGCGTGAGTGATCGTGAATCAAACATAAAAAGTCGTGCGTGATTAATCGTGATTACATTTTTAGTTCCGTGAGCGTGCGTGATCGTGAACAAAAAGTTACTCACGCGCCCACCTCTTCGCTACGCTGACGCGTTAATTGTTGAGATCATTAATAGATAATTAACACACGTGTACTTACAATATTTTTCCGAATCTTACTGAATTGGAAAATCTAATTTTATTCCATGACAAAAATAAAATAGGTTAGTAACGTTTGACACATAAATTTTGACTGTAATTGTTCAGCAATGGTATGTGGTATCTAAGGTTACCCAAAAATCGTTTATTAATAAAAATAATGCATTAATAGGGGTCATTAATGAATTATTTTCTTTACATTAAATAAATCAATAAATATATTATCACGGCATATTACCCATTGCTGGGTGTGCCAGTCTGCTTTGTACACAGATTTCGGTATTGATGATGACATATTTGTACCGTGCGGGCGTTTACATTAACATAACCTATTACGGAAATCTATATTAATGAATAATTATAGTATTATTGTTTCCGAACCTTTTCACTCTTTTTAACGAATGGTCTGCTATGAAAGTCACTTGATATTAAAATATACTGGAATTATATTTTTTAATTAGATAAATGATGAGTGAATCCCAAAGTAATCAAGAAAAACTTTTTTAAATATTGTCTCAAACTAAAATAAAACCAGATTCCAAATTTTATAGAAATCAGAGCTAGTCTTATTTACATATTTACATAATAACGGAAAAAACCAGTAGAAATAAATAATAACTTTAATCATCTTTAATATCGTCATTAAACAAATTGATCACCTTGACGATATCATAATTAATATTACATTAGTAACCTAAATTTAAAATTCCGTAACACTATTACAAATACGAAGCAACACCGTAACTTAGTTCACCTAGCAGAACGAATATGTTCCTCAATCTAGTTACCACTGTAAATAATAATATTTCGTTTGTTTCAAACAAAAAAAGCAAAAAGGAAAAAATTAAAAAGAACGTGATGTATGGTGGCGAGAAATTATCATTATTAATGTTCTTTTTTAGTCGCATTTTTCTTTTCTTTCTCATTTGCATGATTTCGTAACAGTTACAAAACAGTGGGAAAGATTTGCATGAGCAATGTTATGTATTTAGTATAATTGAATTTTATTCTATTGACCTCTATATTTGAGTATATGAATGTATTTGATATGTATATCTAACATTCTTCGTTTTATTTCTTATTTACGCGTATTTACATACTCGGATGGTGGTATGTGTATTTTAATTATATAAACAATATACGTAAATATACTTTTATTGTTATTCTTTTATGAATGATTTAATGTGTGAGTATTATTAAAATAGTAAAATAATACGAGGGTCACGCTAGAATTATTGAGAATAAGAAAACCAGGTACATCACAGAAAACAAAATTTGCAGTATTATCTGAAATAGTTATTTATGTCATTTGAAATTCAGTTAAGAAAGTTAAGTTAGTTAGAACCTAGCTAATCATCAGGGGCGTCACTAGGTATTTTTAACAGGGAGGGCGCAACAGGACGCACCTTTAGAACGAAATAATTATTGACAGTCTGATTCTGCATTAAATTTTTTCATGTTTAAAACATAAAAATATTTCTTTTGGAGGATTTTCAGATGTAATGAAGCGAACACAAATACTTATCTGTTCTTCCGCAGTGATGTCCCGAGGTTCATCTACTATTATTGCAACATAGTTACAATTATTAATTTCCGGAATTATTTTGCGTATTATACATTTTGCACTACTCTCTATAACATGATTTTGTGACGTAGTGAACAATAATGTGCATTTTGAGGTACATTGTAATTCTGGAGAAAAAGATCAAAATTTTTAATAACTAGAGTTTATAAAATTGGCCTTATTTGTTGAATTTTTTGTTTCATTATATCCTTGCAATGGGATAGCCTTAAATAATTTCGTCTCTTTTATAGCCTGAATGGTGCATAATTTTGATTTCTTATAGTACCTTTCTTAAGAGGAAAGGTTACCCCTGTACTAAAATATGAAGCGAAAATTCAGTTAATTGTTTCGAACTATTAACATTTTAAAAAACTCAACACATGACTCGCATACTTCCGATATTAACCTGAATTTAAAAAAAATGTTATTGAAATCTATTAGTATTTGACTTTGATTTTAATGGCAGAACGAGAAAGTCCAGTATTAATAGATTTCAATAATTTTTATTTTAAAATGCAGGTTAGTATCGGAAGGATTCTTGTCGTGTGTTGAATTTTTTAATGCGTTAATAGTTCTAATACAGGAATAATTTATTTGAATTTTCGCTTCATATTTTTGAGCAGCGGTAACCTTTCCTTTTCGGCTAAAGTCGTAGGTACATAATCGTCTCGCTGCTTATTGCAGATAAATAAGTGCATAATAAAATAGTATAAAAAATCAGATTGATTTTTAATAATTTATTTAAATAAAAACACGGAAAGGGGCCGCAAAATTAAACAGGGAGGGCGCAAGCCCCCTCAGATATGGTTTATCGACGCTACTGCTAATCATTTTTTTAAATCGTTGTGAATGATAAATGGAATTTACAATTTGATAGCTTTGGCAATTGTTAAGTCAATCTGAAATTAATTTGTCAGCTTTGACAGTTTTAATGTGGCTGATTGGGAGCTTTTAAATGGGTCAGTTCAGTTGTTAATTCAATTTCAGACCAACTGTTATTTAAACTGATCCATCATTTATCATATAAGTTTTGAGTTAAAATGATGTCTAACTTTTCGTTCAGGTCTCAGTTTTTGATCAAGTAGCACATCGTCTGCAATGTCAAAAGATCACGAATTTATAACTGAATTTATTTATAGAGGTATGTATACTGGGTGTCTACTTCTACTTTTATTTCCGAACATAGGAAATTCAATGTTAAAATTTAGATTTGGCGATATCTCTTTACCTAGATTAATTTTAGACAAAAAAGTGTAATGAAGTTCAGAATGAACAAGTGCATCGACTGTGTACAAATTTGTTGTTCAATTGTTTCTTATGTACAAATTCATGATTTAAGACAATTATCAGAGGGCCATGAAAAATAAAACAATTTATATTTGTTATTTCTGACATATCTGACAGAATTTATAAATTTTCTATAGGGCGCGAGCAGACACGTGACTCGAGCAACCTTGACTTGCTTGGGATCAGCTGATTTGTGTGCGCATGTCATTTTGACAAGAACATTGTCAATTTGACAAGACCAATGTTTTGACTTATTTTGATTTTGAATTGCTAAAATGTTAATATTTTACAATTTTTAGGCAGTAAAACACATGTCATTAAAAATAATAACATTTTAGCAGTTAAAAATCAAAATAAGTCAAAACATTGGTCTTGTCAACATGACATTGTTCTTGTCAAAATGACATGCGCACACAAATCAGCTGATTCTAATCACGTCAAGGTCCCTCGAGTCACGTGTCTGTTCGCGCCCTATAGATTTTCATTAATATTTTTTCTATATATTTTATGAATAAATTTATAAAATTATCTATAATTTAAATCCCAGAGCCCGCGCTTTAAACAAACGAAACGCAGTTATTCAAATGCATGTAACTATGACAGATAATAGTCACTATCAAAGAACTAATCATTTCAAAATAATATTAGTAACGTGTTACAAAGAAAGTAAATAGAACAAGAAGTAAATAGAACAATAGAAAAGGAATTCAATACAGTTTCTAGCATAAGTAAATATACAGGTATGTATTTAGATTAATAAAAATTAACGATTCACAAAAATGTTTAAGCTAATCCTCATTTTTGGATTAGTGTATTCTATTCTATCCCGGTATTTAAAATTTAATCTTCATTTTATTATAGCTCCGGTGGCTCAATAGTAAGAGCAACACCTCATGTCATGAGTGTCCTTGGGGCTTTGGGTTCGAATCCCACTAACGCATGGATGTGTGTGAATGTGAACCCACTCTGTAATTGAGATTTAATCCTGTTGAGGGATTTAAAAAATGGTAGTTACTTGGATTAGATTAGACTCTATTTTAAGAATTAAACTGTCAAAATTAGAGTAAAACTCGCTAATCCAAAAATAAGGATTAACTAAATCTTTTTATGACTCGGGCTGTAAATGGCGGGAGGTATTGTGTTGGCCACACCAGATTTTTTGGAAAGAATACTAGCTATTATTGGATCGTAGGAAAAATTTGTAGAAATAAATGAAATATAAAATTACTAACGGCCGTAAAATGAATAATTAACTGCGCAATAAAATCATACAATAAAATTGCAAAAAGTGCAATAAATTTTAATGGTCTAATTATAATTAAAAATATATTTATTTAAATTGCACTACGGTAATTCATTAATTTTTATATTCTCGCATATATTTATATACAAAATTATATTTTCATAATTAATATGTAATTTATATCACATATCTACGTGCCACCTACATAAAATATAATAATATATTTAATTAATATAAAATAATCCGTGTTCACAATATAACTATTTATTATATGCAAAATGTAATTCGCTGTGTGTTCACATTATAAAATAAACTTTTTGTCATTATTATAAACTCATATAAAATAATCCCGATTTCACATTTCGTTATATTTATATTTTCCACTACCGGCTTTCACATCACAAACATGAAAAACAACAATAGGCCAATATTATAGTTAGTAGAATCAGTTTGTCATGCATGACTTTTATATTTAGGTTGCAATTTCCTGTCGATTTTCGACCTATACGCCTCTATACCATTGGGATTTAATGTACAAATGTTTGTACAATCATAAAATTATGCGAATATTCTAATATTTGCATTATTCGGATTTTAATATCACAGTTCACTGAACCATTGAATTTCGTATCGTACGTCCCAATCCAATTTTCAGCGTAAAATATTCATTCTGCGTATTCTTACATTTCTATACATATTCTAATTATAAAAAAATCTGGTATGGTACAGAAAATATAATAGTAAACATGACATGAGGGTAACGCTAGAATTATTGAGAATAATACATGGTTTACATTTTTTAGAATTTTATTTTATAAATGTTCAAAGTGGTTCCTTCAAAAATAATAAATAATACATTCACTATTGACTTCTTAAAAGCTTCCAACAAATGGAATGCTTTCAAAATTTCTGGAGACTTAAAAATAATTATCGACGTTATAAATTTAATTTCTGGTGATTTAAAAACTGCCAAATCTGTCAAAAAGGATAGCTTAAATCCATCAAATTAATTTCCGACAGTGGTAATGTGCTAGCCTATGGACTCAGAGATTGTGGTTTCGAATCCCGGTTGTAACAAAATGAGCTTTGTGGTTTATTTTAACAAATTCCTGATTTATATACACGTCAATGTCGTCAATAAGAGTATTACCGCTCAATCGAAATATGAGAAATTAGTAAAAAATAGTGATAGTAGATGCTTAATAATGAATATTAATAAAGAAATAAAATTATATAATTGAAATACTTCAGAAATAAGGGGGTTTTTGTTTTAGCAGCTCGTAACTCATATGAATTCCATATATATTATTTTGATTGGCGACTCAAAGACCACCTATAAATATATAACGAATACCGAGTTAGGGGGTGGAGTCTACTACCAATGGAAGTAGACAAATTCAAATAGCGGACACGTGGCTACCAGTCCAGTACTGCAATTCTCCAACAGTTTGAATATAAATTTCTTGCATTAAATTTAATAATTTTGATACACTTGCAATTATAAAGCATGTAGACTTGCAGTGTTATAATATTAATTTGTTTTTCATAAATATAATTTAAAAATAGCATACATGCCATGAACATTTTAGATCCACGAAAAAAAAACAGTTTTATATAATAAAAACTTATATTCGTCATCATAACTCGCTTATTTTACTTTTATTTTTTCTTCAGATTTTCACCAATACTCTTAGTTTTACTGATACTTTCTGATGAAATTACATAAAAACATGGTGGAATCTCCTACTGTCTAAATTACATGATACTCTGTTCCATTTGAGCCATTCAGCAGTTGGCGCGCGCATCAGCGCCAGTTTTAAGTAGCCGAAATTACATTGGGTAAACTTGTATCTTGTCTCCAATTTTAGCCAATCAGAGATAGGTCAAAACTATTCCCTATTCTCTGCAATAATGAATGGCTTAAATGGAACAAGGATATAATACATTAAACTACTTGATTACATTTTACATAGTATTATCAATTATCACACCTGGCCTTGATTGACATCTACTCTTGTTCTAGTTAACAATTTAAGTTGGGATACAACCACAAAGCTATTGGGCACCGGCGAATGGTTGTAACAAGAGCTACAAGGGCTGGCATGGACTAGTGGTTGTAACAAGGGCTTGCATCGAGTAGGCAACACATATGGCATCTAAGCAATGAACGTTTTGGCAGTTGTAAAGAAAAATTAATAGAAGTTGTGTGTCAAGCCACCCTAGGGATATACACTGTACATTATATTTGAGGCTAATTTCAAAACTGCCAAATTATACACAACATGTTTGGATTTTGTTTGTCATCATAGGAATCTTGAAGCCATCTTAGATGTGCTTTTCGTAAAAATATTTTTTTGGCGGTTGACATTAAAAGTGCGATTTTTTTGATAGCTAACAGTCTGTAAAATGTTTTTATCGGTTTCAGGAGATTAAGCCTTTGTTTACATATACAAAAGTAGGCTGGTAACTATAAGTAATAACTGTATCTATACGGTAATATTATTACAATATAGACTTGTCAACAACAGTCTACAAAATGAAAATAAAATGAAAGTATAATGCTGTTCATTAATACATACAAATAACGTTAATGCATCTTTCTTAACTATTCTAAAATAATAAACATGATGAATAAAGAATAAAGCACATCATAACTTGGATATTTGTCATATTGACATATGTCAAAATAATTGTTCTGTTTATCATAGCATTCTGAAAGGAGCATTAATAAAAGAATTTCAAATAATAATATCTTTATTTTCTGAAACCGATAAACTCTTGAACAAACCACGGATATTATGAATCATAACAAGCCTTAGATGTCTTAAAACCCTCGCTCTATGAGGTCGGATTTCAAACCGACATGTACGGCAGTTATGATACTCATAACATTAGCCGTGTTCCTTCGGGCTGTGATTCCTAATCTAAATGATAAAAGTGATCATGATTAAGAAGAATAATGTTTTTACGTTTCCTATTCGTTATCCCCACTTTCTCATTTTGTGATCACTAGACAACCTTCCCCCTTCCCTTCAGAATCAACCTTTTTGAGTAATTCACATGGATTCATTTCAGAACAAATTGAAAATATACTATTTCGAGCGTAGAAGTTTATGAATGTGGGGTTTGTGGCATCAAGGGAAGTAAGATTTTTCTACATAAACGTGTAATGAACCAAATAAAGATTTGTTTGAAATAAACATACTTCATATTCCTTACCAAGAACATTATTTTTTACTTCAATATAATCCATTTTTAACTCTGACTATAACACTTGACAGATGATTATTTATAAAATAAAATAGGATAGTTTGCATTAGTCTGCATATGACATTGACATTTGACACTAGATTGTGTTGTTTTCTTGCTATAATTTTTAAATCCTGTTTCAAAAGGATCACGATTAAATTAATCAGGATTCACAAAATCACAATCACAACCTGAAGGAACACGGCTATTGCTATTACTGCCTACGCATGCACATTGTTGCTATGGCTAAAGCAACTGCTCAAAAAACGCATAGCAACCGTTCAACAAATGCATAGCAACATAATTTGATGGCGATAACCTTCAAAATGTGTATTAAAAATAATTATTAAATTAATATTAATTCTAAAATCGGTAAAAAAAATATGTTCAACACGGCACCAAACACAGATTTACAATTTCGGAAGCATCTAGAAAAATGTTTAAAACAAAAACATTTCTAAAATGTTTCATGCAAATGAAGAAGAGTGGAAATTCAACAGGAGCTATTAGTTTGAAAAACGAGCAGAACAATGCATAAAAAGCCGAAGATTATGATGATATTTGCATGGTATTATCCATAATAGTGATAAAATGTTATTTCATTAGGTTTGTTCACAGTAGCGATCCTGGACTAGTATCACGCGGACTGGTCTAATTAGAACGTGACCAATCATGTATCAGTCAGTCATACCGCGAACAACTAAAATGAAACTGCGCATGCGTATATGTCAAACTAGTCCGGGATCGCTACCGCGAACAAACCTAATGATTAATGATTTGAGATTTTGTTTCAATTCCATTACTGTTACTATATATTATAAAGAAGTAACATTTTAGAGTTTTTCGATTTGCTCGCTTACAAAATTTGCGAAATAAAATTGTTATTGGATGCAAAATAGTTATTTATGATATGTGTTAAAAGTGACATTTTATTTTGTGAGAAGGAAGTTTGGAGTGATCCAAACCTTCGAACAAAATAAAATCACTTTTAACACGTATATCATACACTATTTTTTCTACAAACACTACTTTTTAATTTAAATTTATATTTCTAATAATTTTTTGAGATTCATTTTAACACTAGTGTCAAAAGTAACAATGATCTGTCACTTTTAACACTAGTGTCACAAAATGACATTTTTAACGCTAAAAACAAACATTAAAAAGCCCACTTTTAATAGATTTGTAGAAAAAAAACATATTTGTAGCATTATTGTTTAAATCTAAAATGAATAGGTCACTTTTGCGCAAGGAAAAACTGATTTCCCATGTTAAACGCCTATGGCCTGCTTTTCATGTTATACCCGGTATGTATTTGTAGGTACCTAGTGATTAATTTATGAAAATTAAATTATTCATTTACATACCATTTACAATATTTTAGTCGAGATTTTAATTAAAATGTTTACTAATATTTATTGTTGATTTAATTACCCAATATAAACGTAAAACCATTCAATTTGTTCAGATGTACACAAAATTAGAATTATTTAATATGTATGCAATGAAATAAATATTATTAATTAACGAAGTAATAATTGATTTAATTTGACATGACATGCACATATATAGAGGAAATTAAATTGAATAAATTAAATATAAATTTGCATATTTCATTTTGTTATACATATTTTTATTATTAGCCTTTTCATGTCCACAGTACATTTAAACTCGGGACCTATGCTACCACTGCTCTACCTTGGTCGGTTGTTATAAATATTAATAAATATATAAAAAATAGTATATTATACAACGACGCTATAATAGATCCTCTTATTACCGAGAACAAAGTAGACAACGCGAGCGTACGAAACGACCAAGGATTGTAATCATCCGATACAGAGTTGTATACTACTATACTTTATCTACGACTAATGTAATCGCATTCAAGATTTTTTTTATTATTTCGTTTCATAGCCACAAATTAAATAATCCACATGACATATTTTTCATTAAAATTAACTATGGAGACGAAGATATGTATGTCATTTAATAGGAGTTTCTAAGTCTACGGCTTTTTAAAAAACTACTTATTGTATATGAGTAATATTAACGTGAATATATTTCCTGATTTTTATTACTCTAATATCAAAATGGAACTTTAAATTTTTAAATCGAGAACATAAAATTCAGTATCATCCATGTTTGTGACGAGAAGGCATTGGCAAAAACTATTGGCTAATGGCGGTTCGAACGCGCAATCCACGCCTCCGCCATGATCATCTATGAACTCTAGTTCGTTCAGCACACGCAACCCTGTTTCTTTCATCATTTATTGAAACTTTAATAAATTTTTGCTGAGGTATTAGAAACTTTAATACAAAATACGGGTCGAATATTTTTATGTACAGACATTAAAAAATGAAAAAACTTTTAAACCCCTATTGTCAATATATTTGCATATTTTTATTAAATTATGTTTGATGTATCAGAGGGAATAATGATTATTATACCCTCATTATTAATCTCTGTGGGATTTCTATATAGCATTTTATAAAAAAAATCTGATGTGTCCAGCACATTACCTTCCGTCAGTTCTACGTATTTTGTACAAATTCCACACAGAAAGTTTCTTGCAAAAGATTCCATATTTCAAGTACATTACCTTCAGCCAGTTCTATGTATTTTGTACTAATTCCATACAGAAAGTTTCTATATTTCCAGTAAAATTATAACACAAACATAATATGTCGATTGCACTTGACACTGACATCTGTCAATCAGAATTTTCTTAATATAGTAGATGTTTCCATGTTTATAGCACAGTTGGCTGTTTTATGAAATTTAATTTCTTTCTAATTTTTTAAGTATAAAATGTAATCAATGTAGCCAGCACATTACCTTCAGTCAGTTCTATGTATTTCGTACAAATGTCATGCAGAAAGTTCCTTGCAAAAGATTATATTTCTTGTTCATTACCTTAAGGCAGTTGTATGTATTTTATATAAATTCCATACAGAAAGTTTCTAGCAAAAGATGCTATATTTCCAGTAAAATTATAACACAAACATACATGTCAATTACACATGACACTGACACCTTTCAATCAGAATTTTCTTAATATAGCAGCTGTTTCCAGAGTTATAGCATAGCTGGCTACTTTATGATTTTTAATTTCTTTATAATTTTTAATCTATGTCCATTTAATATGAAGTATAAAATGCAGTCAAATCGTATAGAGAATAAATTATTCTTTAATATTTATAATAACTCACACGCACGCACGCACGCACGCACGAACGCACGCACGCACGCGCGCGCACGCGCGCACACACACATCATCGTAAAAATAGTAAAATCGTATTCTAGATACCCTAATACGTGTTATTCATTAAAAACTCATCATCGAATTTTTTGACCAAAGACAATACCTTCCTTACCTAAAGATAACGGAAGGTAAAAAGAAAACACCACACATTATTTATTAGTGATTAGTCGGAGATAAATAAATAAACTATAGGCTTACCGTAAACAAAAAGATCAAGGATCCTAAATTTGCGGTTTTTAAACATTTTCACTTATTTTGACAACACAACACTACTACCCTTCCACCTTTCAAGAAGTCTAGAATTAAACTGAAGAGCAAAATATTTTAAATTTATTTTCATTTATTTATCTATTATGACAGTAGAAATAATAATTAAAATACTTTGATTACGTAGTTATTTTGATCAGGGATATTAAGAGAATTTGTTATGAAATGCATAATACTTTAGTTATTTAGTATTTATGTTTTTTTCGAGGCAAATATGTGAAAAATTTAAATGTTTATTGTAAATGAAATTTTACGATATATTTTATGATATATGTAGACTCTGGAGTATTTGGCACATACAAAGTTGATATTTACAATAATGTGAGAAAAGTACACAAACTTGGGATGTAATAATTTATATGATTTGTAAATATTTGATAATTATTTTTTTTTTAAATTGATTGTGAGGAAGCGGAAATATGATCAAAGCAAATTTAGATATTTAAAAATAATAATTATTAAAATTTTATACCGGTGGTATAAATAATCACAATCCACAGAGAAGTCAATTGTCGAGAATATGTAATAATGTAATATACTCGGTAATACATAAATGTAATAAATACTAGAATCACGCTAGAATTATTGAGAAAAAGGCAGCAAAACACATAATAGAAACATTGTATGGTATGACTAGCGAATGAAAGTTGTCGTTTAAATTATTTTATAGTTGTTGTTTCATTTGAAACAAACCCTAGAGAAGTAATAGAATTGTGCGAAATATTCAAGGAATAATTTTTTTGCATGAATCCATTTAAATACTGGACTAGGAAAACACAGAAATACATTACTATGTCTGGCTGAAAATAGATAGCCGACTAGAGCAACTGAATGTCAAAACAGGGGTGCGTTTAGAATATTTTAAACAGTTTTCGTTTATTATAGCAAAATATTTTGATCTTTAAAATATTTAGTTTGGCAAATGTATGATATAGGATTATTTTTAATTTCCTCTAACAGTAATTCCGATTCGAGGGTTGGTTACACCTGAGACGAACGAACCAGAATTTGCCGTATTACATTTTTTAAATACATCCCTAAATCCTGTTGCTAAGGTCATTTTAATGCCTCCTGATATTGAGTACAATTCTAATCTTCTGTAACAGAATTCGTAAGGGTCAGTTTGCTTTCAAATCAAATATAGGCAAATGTTTTCAAAAGAAACCACATCTATTAAATAATCTAAACATCAACTTTCATTCGCTAGTATATATCCAAATACTATTATTGCTCTGAAGCATGTACATAGTCAGGGGTTTGGGTTGGTGATCGTGTTGCATTTGTTCGCTTTGATGAACCGTTAACTGAATAACAAGGCGTTGAAGAACGTTTCTGCAACCAGACATAAGTAACAGACTAGTGTCAATGTATGTACAGGACATATGACATCTCGTGTAAATTTTATGTGTTGTGTCAAGTACCATCATTATCCGATTTGTAAAACAAATAGATAATACTTTATATTTCATACCTACTGACTATAATATACAAAGTTTCGATGGCATTATTATACCTTTTTAATATTTTAATAAAATAACAGCAGTTGAATACCGCCATTTTTACCTTCCGTCACCTTTAGATAAGGAAGTTATTGTCTTTGTTCAAAAAATTCGATGATGAGTTTTTACTCAATAAGCACGTTTTAGAGTCCCTAGAATACGAATTTACTATTTTTACGATGATGTCTGTATGTGTGTGTGTGTGTGTGTGTGTGTGTGTGTGTGGATGTGTGTGTGTGTGTGTGTGTGTGTGTGTGACAAAATTTTCGTCTGCGATAACTCTAATACTACAGTTACAAAAATTATAATTTTTTCGTATACTTCTTCGTTACATCCATATAAAGAGCTGATTTTGGTTACAACTGGTCAACCGGAAGTACCATCATTTGAAGATTTTAACAGTTTTCCTTGAAAAACCTATGTTAAATATAATTTTTTCACATTTGATGTTATTATAAATATTAAAGAATATTTTAGAGTTAAAAAATTATAAAGAAATTAAATTTCATAAAGTAGCCATAGCTATGGAAACAGCTACTATATTAAGAAAATTCTAATTGAAAGATGTCAGTGTCAAGTGAAATTGACATAGTGTGTCTGTCTTATAATTTTACTGGAAATATAGGATCTTTTGCTTTCTGTATGGAATTTGTATAAAATACATACAACTGCTTTAAGGTAATGTACAAGAAATAATAATAATAATTATAATAAATCTTTTATTTCTGCAGATACATTACACTGTATATAGAAAACGTCACAAAATAATAATTTTCTGTATGAAATTTGCATAAAATACATGCAACTGCCGGAAGGTAATGTACCAGAAATAGAATATTTAATTTAGCAAGGACCTTTCCGTATGAAATTTGTACAAAATACATAGAATTGACGGAAGGTAATGTGCTGTCCACATCAGATTTTTTTAATTTCGTAATGACAGGACAGACAAACAACTATTAAAACTGATTGTGCAAATTTTGTTTTCCACGGTCTATCTGATTTTTTTATTGTCAATAATTTAATGTGACCCTGTTGTAAGATGCTTAAATAATATTGTCAATTATAATAAATTATTGAATAGTTTAACAGTATGTCTTTAACAGTAGTTTTTATTACTTTGTTCTATATACAGCATGTTCCGCGACTCGACCGAAAAACTTATACCATATATTCCGGGGGTCATTACGATCAAATATGTTATATGACCTATAGGTGAATTCCTCTTTGTTTCGAAGATATCGAAGGAATTAAAAAAAAAAAAATGATAATTGAGCTAGCCTTGACGAATGAACGTATGTTTGACAAATGACCGTGTTTCTTAATGAAAATTTTCTGACGAGGTGGTCCTGTACAGGGTGTCTCATTTTCGATGTTTTATTAAGGTATCTCGAGTAATATTAATGATAGAGCAAAACCATTTGCACATTCCAGGGTCAACTTTTCCAGAAATGTTTAATAGTCACCACAGGAATTTTCGATCTTCTTTTGTTTCTGAGCTACAGGCAAAAACTCGTTTTTCGCTCATTTTGAAAATATCTCGTATCTTATTTATTATAATAGTTAGAGAAAAAATGTTTTTACAAAAAAGTTACCGCTTTTTAAATAGAATAAAACGTCGTAATTAGATTTTTTGAAAACTTAATAATTGTCGAGATATAACACAAACTTATGATTTTTTAAATGGGAACCTTTGTTGAAAATAGTCTCATTTTTTCGCTTAATTTATAAGCTTTTCAATGATATATAACAAGTCTACATTCTTTTGTTTTAAACATTAATAAAAGACGAATTATTAATTTATTGGGGTGAAAATATTGGAAATTAGGTATTAAGAAACAAAAAAATCTATTCCAGATCATCACTTGCATATTTATAATAGTATTTGTTTCAGTTTTACTTATTTTTTCAATTTATTTACTTCAAAAGCTTATTAAATCATTTTGTTCGGATTGTGTCAAAGCCAACTGTAACGTCGATAAATAGTTAACTAACCCGAAAATAATTAGTTACGAATAATTTTGAGGACAAAATTAATAGATATTGAATCAAAATAAACAAATGATGATTTGTAATAAATTTTTTCATTTGTTTCTTAATAATTTCCAATATTTTCACCTCAATAAATTAATAATTCGTCTTTTATTAATGTTTAAAACAAATGAATGTAGACTTATTATATATCATTGAAAAGCTTATAAAATAAGCAAAAAGACGAGACTATTTTCAACATAGGTTCCCATTTAAAAAATAATAAGTTTGTGTTATATCTCGAGAATTATTAAGTTTTCAAAAAATCTAATTACGCCATTTTATTCTATTTAAAAAACGGTAATTTTTTTGTAAAAACATTTTTTCTGTAACTATCATAATAAATAAGATATGAGATATTTTCAAAATTAGCGAAAAACGAGTTTTTGCCTGTAGCTCAGAAACAAAAGAAGATCGAAAATTCTTGTGGTGACTATTAAACATTTCTCGAAAAGTTGACCATGGAATGTGCAAACGGTTTTGCTCTATCATTAATATTACCCGAGATACCTTAAAAAAACATCGAAAATGAGACACCCTGTACATTGGCTAGCTCGGTCACCTGACTTGTCATCTATTTTTTTTTTGTGTGGAGTTGCCTCAAATCTCGTGTATATAGTAATGGTAAACCAGATATACGCGAAGACTTGACTGACCGTATAGGTGAAGCTACTAATTCTCTAAAGAATGAATTGGCAGTAATTAACTGGCAACATTCTATGACTCGAAGGATAGCTGAATGTTTAGAAAATGGTGGTTTTCATTTTGAACAGTTTGTGTAAATTTGTGTTATAGTTATCCAATGAATAAATTATCTTTTATCATTTTTTTAAATTCCTTCGATATCTCCGAAACAAAGAGGAATTCACCCATAGGTCGTATAACATTTTTTGATCGTAATGACCCCCGGAATATATGGTATAAGTTTGTCACTCGAGTCGCGGAACATCCTGTAGATACCAGATTTGTCTATTTCCCAATGAACAGTATTTGAATACATATTAACAAATTTTATGAAAAAAATAATAATTAAATACATATTGTGTTCATTAGAAAATTTATCTTGGATCATAAATTAAAAAAGCAATTATCTCACAAAATGATATTCTTTTCTCTTTATTCGTAATATTTCCAGGGAAATTACTAAACTCGAACTGCATGCAAATGGCTAAATTAGCATTGTAAGTTAGCAACGATTACAATCTATTCATTCTGTAATTATTCATCCTTCTCAGGCCGAATGACATATAAGTGTGCTTTGTTTTCTCTTGTTTAGTCATCCGCACAAACATTATATTATGGTTAGTCAGATAACGTTTAATTCCAACTAAAAAACTACTGATATTTATGATGTCACGATAATTCTTAATGTTTACTATATTAATATGAGAAAAATATTTAGTAGTAGTATATGTTTTGTATTTGAAGACAAAAATGCAGTCAGTATTATTTATGTATGTTATAAGATATATATACGTAAACGTACTAATGTTGATTTCAGAAATTAACTAGGTTAGTGTTATTACTATTATTATTATTATTTTAATATAATGTACGAGTATCCTACGCTCTTGCTACGAAATATACAGGGTGTAACAACGGGCTACCTCAAATAATTTCTGTATTATTAAAGATACAACAAAATACTATAAGACAATCTTATAGAAGATCCAGGGGAACATCCGAATACAGAATAAAATATTTTTTTAAAGCAGTGGTTCTCAAGTTACAACACAAAGTTAATTTTTTTTTAAATGGGATGGCATATATTTTTAGAACCCATTCGATAGAGTTTTTTTTTTCTGAATTCAACCATGTATTCATAATATATCCTAACATAACAAAAATATTGAGAAAAAATCAATTAAAATTTAAATAATTTTCATTTTTATAGTTATTTATCAGTAGGCTATGTATGAAAAACAATTAAAATGAAACAGATATTTGTTAATATCTTTATAAATAATGTTCTATTTGTTTTCTATCGTAAATAATTCAAATTTATAGACAGCAGTTATTGTTTTTCACACATGGCCTACTGAAAAATAGTTATAAAAATTAACTTCAGTTATTAAATTAAAAGTTGTTTTTTTTCCTTGATGGTACATTTTAAAATATATTTATTTTAATTAATACAATCTCTTGATGTGTACCACAAATTAGTAAATACAGAAATTATTAAATAAAAATAAAACACATAAATTAATAACTTCTTATCGATTTCGGTGTATTCACCATCTTCAGAGAAATTATAAATATAAATATAAATAATGAAATATTTGACAATAACAAATGATAAAATACAAAATATATAAAGTAGGTATAAAATTATTTACTAATTTGTGGTACACATCAAGAGATTGTATTAATTAAAATAAATATATTATAAATAGTATATTATGTTATTAGGAGTAGAAAGCGGTCTTTTTGTGTTGAACCCAGCTATTGCGGCCGAGGCGCTAGCCGAGGCTAGGCAAGCTGGGTAAAACACAAAAAGGGCGTTCTACTCCGAATGACATATACTATTTTTTCTTCAAGTGTTTCAAAGAATTTTTTGACATTTTTTTTGGAATTTTTTAATTGTAGAGTTTGCAATTTCTGCCAAAGCAGGCTGTGTACACTACAAAACAAAAACAACACAACTGTCAAATAACAATTTTCAATATAATATGTGTTGCTGTGACAACTGCCGCCGCCAGCGGTGAACTAAAACACTAACATTTTTTTACTAGTACAACAATAACAACATTTTTGTACTAGTAAGACAATGAACATCTTCTACAGTGTGTGTACAGGAGCATAATATTAATATTATAATACGCTTGAAGAAAAAATTAATTTATTTAAATTTCATTTGAATTTTCTCAATATTTTTGTTGTGTTAGTGTATAAAATAATTACATGGTTGAATTCAGAAAAAAATACTCTATCAAATGGACTTAAAAATATATATCATCCAATTCAAAAAAGTATAACTTTGTAATGTAACTTGAGAACCATTGGTTTAAAAAATATTTTCTTCTGTATTCGGATGTCCCCCTTGGTCTTCTGTAAGATTGTCTTATAGTATTTTATTTTATCTTTAATAATATAGAAATTATTTGAGGTAGCTCGTTTAGCAGTCACACCCTGTATACAGTGTTTCTCGGATACGGGACACCCCGATTATTTTCTTTATTATTGGAAATACAAGACAATCATTCAAATAAAAGTTGTAGTATATGAAAGGGGATATTCACTTATTGAAGAAAATACTTTTTTAACCATTGGTTCTTAAACTATAACATAAAGTTATATATTTTTTAAAGTTTTTTAAAGTTTATTTTACTTATATTCTTAATTACTTACTATGAAAATAAACAAAGTACTGAAATAGTAAATAATCGTAAAACCACAGAAAGACAGGTTCACTAAAAGAGAATTCTTGATATGTATAATCAAAACCTTTATATAAATAAACATACTTAATTACAACTGTTCCATTACTTGCATCAACTAAACGTTTATACACAAACAAGAACAAGAAAGTAGGAGATAATAATGTTATGACTACAGCACATTTTTCTTTTTCATCATTGATAAAGAATTTTCCAGCTGCACATGTAAAAATACCACAACTTTTTTCCATTCTATTTACATGAACGATCATTTTTATTGATGCAGATTGCTAAGATCAAGACACAGTCTGTGAAGTCTGCGACGACAAATTAATAGATATTAGTTCAAAGTCATTTCAATTACTTAAAAGCTATTATGTACTTTATGCATTTTTGCATATAGGAATTTACTGCAACATATTTTATGGTTATATTCAAGTTCCAAGAATTTTTGCTAAAGTTTGTAAGATTCACTTGACATTCATAAATACAATAACAACTACCCCACCCTTGGATGGTTAGGGCTAGTTTTACTTAGTGTGTGCTAGCAGTCATATGCGGACGTGGGTGAAACTGTGAATAGAGTCAATAAAGAAAAGATTAGCTGCTTGCAGTAATTATAGGTGAGTGGTAGAACTCGCTGTCATTCTAATTATTATACAGGTATAGCGTGGTGTGGATCACCAGATGCTTGATTGATATGTTATACACTGTTTTGGTATTTGATATGCATGGTATATGTGAGATATACATTTGTATTATTTGTTTGTGGCTACAAACATATGAAGTAGTTTCCTAATTATCCGAAGAGTTGTCTGGGTGTGAGAAACACCAACTAAGAGGCTAAGATATACGCAAACGTCTGGGACGTAAAGGATAAACCTGGGGTTTATCATGATAGATCTGGGACCTACACACGTGTAATAGTAAGTTTAACTCTAATAATGGATGGCTCAGAAATGACTATTCACGAGAGCCGTTTTCCAGCAATTCGTCCCTGCATTGGGTGCATACCTTTACGGATAGGGGTAGCGGAATCCACGAGATGTTAGGTTAGGCCGCATTTAATATACGGGGCGTCTGCCCAAGTCTGGCAATAGCTTGAAGAAGATGCTGAAAATTGGATGAAATATAAATTATTAGGTACCAAATTGATAATGAAGAAGAATGTTGTGCCAAGTGCCACATTTAAATTTATTAGCAAATGAAAGTGATATTACTAAAAATGGAAAATAAAAATCGTTTGGCATTGTCCAGTAAAAGGATAATACACAATAAAAACAGAAGCTGAGTATAAATCAACTTGTTGCTGTCAACGTTTGGTTTCAAGCGTGGTTTGTAAACACAATGATATAAACGTCAAATGTAGTTTCATTTTTGCTCGGTAGGCGACACTACGGTCGCAAAACTGTAACGTCATTTGAAATTTTATATAAACTTTAAAAAAGTATTACTCTAAAACTAGAAACTTATGTGACAAAATATACAGGGTGTAAATGAAATAAATGCATTAAATTTAACCAGTAATATAACTCGTCGAGAACAACAATATTTCTTAAACACCCCGTAAATTGACGAGTCGTTCCAAATATTTTTGTGATAATTGAATGCAGTAGCAATAGCTATGAAAAATTTTGTTTTAGCAATTGACAGTCCTGTCAATTGTTCCAACTAAATTTTGATATTAGTAGGTACTAAACTTGTTTATAAGGTAAAATTCTGTCAAAATGCGAATACACATACATTGTAATTACTTACCTATGGTTTATTTATTTTTTTACTCGTTTCTGTACTACATTTTACTTGACATCACGGTTTGACATAAAGACAGTGACATGGAGTTGTCAACGCATTTACACGGAGCGTTTCCAAATCATCACCACATCATTCTGTTCTTAATATTCGCACATTTGTTAATCTTGTACATCACAATACGGAGTGTCACATATGACAATTTTAAAAAAAGCAAGTTATATCCATAACATGTGCAAAAAGTTGTATGTTTTCAGCACATAACAGACTTCAATTTTGGGAATGGCTCATAATGTTCATTAATGAGACTGAATTTACTTGGTAAGGTGTATTTATTATGCACTATACACATCACGACAGACGAAAATGCTGTAAAAATTTTCATTAAAAAATGTTAGGCCAGGAACAATAAATGGACGACTATTATTGGTAGGTACTCATGTACCTCTTTTAAATGGAGAAAAGTTTGTACTTACATTTTTTGAATAACGTATTTAAACTATTATGATTTGTCGACGATAAATAATCATCTCATAACCTAACAACTATACTTTTGCTTCTCCTTGTCTACCTCTATTCACACTATTCACAGGTGATTAAAAACCCTGGTTTAATACACAACTTTATAATTTTGTTATCCAAAATTTAAATTTCTTTATTTTAAAAACTGCACTATTACGTATTAATTAATAATAATGTTATTTCCCTTGATACGTTTATTAATTACTGTGACTGTAAGTGTAACCGATAACCGATAATTTTTGAGCTGTTTGTATCCGACTTGAATACGGCAGCATTTGTTGTGCATGAGCGGGTAACGAAATATGCAGCAAATCTTTAAAGAATTTTAACTCAAAATCTAAAAGACTTAGAAAAAAAAGTTATTAAGAAATATTGTTCCTCTCATCAAGTTACATTACTGGTTAAATTTAATGCACTTATTTCATTTACACCCTGTATATTTTCGTAAGTAGTTTTAAGTGTACTTTCAAAAAAATAAAATAAACTGGAAAATGTGGTATGACCCCATTAAGACTTTCAAGAACTACAGATAGCTTTAAATTTAGATAAAGTTTCATAAAATAATTAAACCCCATTAATTAATCTCCTTAAGGCCCATTCAGAATAAGAAAAATTAGTGACAGTGTAAAAATTAGTGGTATCGGTAACGTAAGAAATTTATAGTAAAAATTGTTTGCGTTCACAATAAAAAATTAATGAAATTATAGTTTCTAGGAATTTTTTATTATAAATTACTAGAAACTTTATTCAGTGTAAGGTTGACAGTTACAGCTGTCATTTAATTTTTGCGTAATGGATGATGACTTATTAATATCTTTTATCCACAAGCACTCTGTTGTGTGGGATAAAAGATTTTAAAATTAATGCATGGTCACAAATCGCATTCGTGTAAGAAAAAAACATTTCTGTATCGGTTAGTCTCATTTCTTCCAATAAATTGTCGTAATCGCCTTGATTTTGTCTGTTTGGGTTTACAGGTCGAACCCACCATCTTCTATTATTTTTAATTTATATAGCGCAACAGCTGATGCACCCATCAAAATAATCCTTTTTCTATTGCTTATTTTATCAGATGCAATCAGATGTCAGAAGTCAATAAACGTCAAAACTGTCAAAAAAATTAAGCGGTAGCGGTAACGTAGAAGTTTGGAGTTTGCAAACTCCTACCGCTGCCGTTGCCACTACGCTACCACTAATTTTCTAAATTTTTGGATGTGAACGAATACGTTTGCTATAACGCATTCAATCTTTTACCCAGGCCACTACCACTGCCACTAATTCTACCGCTACCTTAATTACCTTCCGTCACCTTTAGGTAAGGAAGGTATTGTCTTTGGTCAAAAAATTCGGTGGTGAGTTTTTGATGAATAAGCATGTTTTGAGGTCCCTAGAATACGATTTTACTATTTTTACGATGATGTCTCTATGTGTGTGTGTGTGTGGATGTGTGTGTGTGTGTGTGTGGATGTGTGTGTGACAAAATTTTCGTCTACGATAACTCTAATACTACAATTCCAAAAATTATAATTCATTCGCATTCCTCTTCGTTGCATCCATATGAAGAGCTGATTAGATTTTGGTTATAATTGGCCAACCGGAAGTACCCTCATTTGAAGATTTTAACAGTTTTTCTTGAAAAAACGATGTTAAATATCATTTTTTCACATTTAATGTTATTATAAATATTAAAGAACATTGTATTCTCTATACGATTTGACTGCATTTTATACTTCATATTAAATGGATATAGAGTTATAAAATTATAAAGAAATTAAATTTCATAAATTAGCCAGCTATGCTAGAAACAGCTACTATATTAAGAAAATTGTGATTGAGAGATGTCAGTGTCAAGAGCAATTGACATATTCGTAGTATATTTATGTTATAATTTTACTCGAAATATAGGATCTTTTTGCTCGAAACTTTCTGTATGGAATTTGTATAAAATACATACAACTGTCGAAAGGTAATGTACATACAAGAAATTTAGAATCTTTTGCAAGAAACTTTCTGTATGGATTTTATAGAAAATACTTATGCATTTACGAAAATTCTACCGGTAGATACCGCATCTATCGACGGTGTTCGAAAACACGAGTGGTAAAAGGTTACCGTGTTCGAAAATTGTTCAATAGCTATCAAATCCGTCTACCGGATTCGTGAAGGATCTAATCTCAATATAAGGTACTGATGCAAAGCGAAGCACGCGCGTTAATAGTGGAAATGTGTTCAAAATAGGACTCTGCTCAGTTTGTTAACTACATCAAATTTCTAACCTGTTTCAAATTTTCAAATTTTTTCATAGGTTATGGATCTACCCTGTTTACCACTTGCGTTCTTAAAATATCGATTCCGGTAGCTATAAGCTGTTTACCGGTAACAGTTCACCGGTAGAATTTTCGTAAATATCTCATATAACTGACGGAAGGTAATGTGCTGGCCACATCAGATTTTTTTTTGTTGTGAATGATACTTTATTCTGATCGACTTCTCTTGGAGCAGTCGACCAGTTCTAACTTTTGCCGCTAGTTCCGATCCCTTACATAAAAATCCAATAGGGTGTATACCTTTATTTATAACTTAACTATGACTTGCAGTTATATTTTTGTCAATTTAACAGGTTATCTATAATACTAAACGATTAGATTCACTATCTATATATATTTTCTTTAATCACGACGATCGCCCAACTTTAGACAAGGCTACAGCTTAAACGGTGCGACCGAATTTCATGAAAGTTGAAACAAACTCTAGGAAATGATTGGCTTCAGGGCCCTTCTAATAGGACGAATTTCTGTAGGATGCATAGTTTTCTGGTAAAAAATTATTAAACGTAAAATGAAACAGTGGATCGTAGAATACATGTAAAAATTTAGAAGATAAAAATGCTGTCATGTGTAACATTTGGCATGATGTCAATGTCAATAATGACAAATTATGAATGTTGTATGGGTTGTCGACCATTTCAATGCTAAATATAAATAAATATATTGTGTAAAATTGAAGAAAAGAATATGAATTAAACGAGGTAGGTATACGTAATGAATTTAAGCAATATTTATTGTTAATTTAGATTTTATTTTGTAAATAGATTTTACGAAATGTCACAAGTTACTAAAAACTACAAAAACGTTGATAAAGACTAGAAGAGTTTCACAATCGAACGAAGAATACATGTGTAAAATTAAAAAGATAAATACTGTCTTCTGTCACATTTGATATGTTAATGAGAAACTACAGAAAATAATCGGTTTAAAATTGAAGAAAAGAATGTGAGAATTAAACGACGTAAGGTACGCTATGAATGTAAGATATGTTTATTCTTATTTTATAAATTATTTTGTAAATAGATTGTTGAAAATGTTCGAGGTTATTAAACGACGAAATGGACGAGAAATGTAGGAACAGCATCAACGACAAGAAAGACTGGGAGGACAAAGTGTACAGTGTACAGATAGAATGTCAAGGATTGTTTTCTGTGCCGGTCAGTGTATTAATTTAAGATATGTTTATTTATATTTTATTTTGTAAATAGATTTTACAAAACTGACAAAAAGAAACTGGTAGTATTTGGGCTGGCGGTCCAGCGTACTTTATTCGCACAGATTTACCCGTACGTTCTAAACCTAAACCGTACACAAATAACGGAGTGTGTGGGGCTCATGTCATATGGTATGTCAATGTCAACGCTTACATATTATCGGTTTTCATCCTTTTAAATGCAAAAAAAATGCTTAAATAATATGTAAAATTGAAGAAAAGATTATGCATTAGACGAGGTAGGTATATAAAATGATTTAAAGCCATGCTTTATATTAATGTATTATATATTTTATTTTGTATATAGAATTTTGGAAAATGAATAAGGTAACACGACGAAAAGGATAACAAGGGCAGGAATCGGTCGAAGAGTACACATACAAAATTAAAAATATACATTGTCATTTGTCATATTTGATATGTTAATGACAAAAAATTATGAATGTCGTACCGGTTGTTCTTTTCAATACTAAAAATATTTAACTATGTAAAATTGAAGAAAAGAATATAGGTAGGTATATATAAAAAGCACTGTAAACGTGGAAGAAGAAATGCAAAAATATGGGTATACCCTTGGAAGTTCAAACAATTTACACTTTATGCTTTACAGATGATGAAATACTTATTGCACAAGACTACAACGATAGTGAATACATGATACGAAAATTTATAGAAGATAACCGTAGCTGAGGTCTAGAAATAAACATACATACAGCGAATGCGCAATGAGAGGCTTCCTTAACAAATATTACAGTAGACACCTACCGGCAAAAATAAAAGAGACCTAGAAGAAGTTGGGTAGCAGGAGTCCGAAAAGGAATAAGAGAGAGAGGGAATTAAATGAAGATATATGGCAAGATAGAGAGCAGTGGAGAAATGGCATCGGAAGACATCGTAGAACGAAGTATATGTAATGATTTTAAGTCATGTATATTGTTAATTTATATATTTTATTTTGTAAATAGATTTAACAAAATGTCAGGTTGAGAATGACATACGCGTTAGTTAGTTGTTCTTCATCGAATCCAGCCAGAGATGTTATTCATTGGATAAACCAAAAATCCTACAGGAAAATCATGCCTTAATGTTTGGAACAAGACAATTCAATAATTTTAGATGGTATGTTTTAATCTGTTCTTTTCTGCAATTCATTTTCTTACATTACGTTTAAAATTATTTCAGATTAAACATAATTCAATAAATAAATAAATAATTATATCATCACGGCATATTACCCATTGCTGGGTGTGCCAGTCTGCTTTGTACGCAGATATCGGTAATGATGATGACATATTTGTACCGTGCGTGCGTTTACCAGGCGTCACCTCATGGGCACTCATTGCTAGCGTGGAGAGTGCACCATAATTCAATATCTATCTTAAAACGGTACAGATTTTAATCTGCATTTCATTTTCTTATATTACGTTTAGAATTATCTATTTTAAAATTCTTTTATTGCCAATTAATAAAAAATCTTTAAAATTACATAGGGCCATAAAACGTTGTTAGCTGATCATATGCACAATGTAACCGTGGATACGTATCAAAAATACAATGGAAAAGAAGTCTTGTCAAAGTTAACAATGTGATAAAAGTTAACAATGTTTTATGCAACTGGGCCATAATCATACAGCATAAACCACAAAAGTAATCTTGTATACCTATGAGTCTTACATTTTTCCTCTTTAATAACAATCCAAACTTTATTAATGTAATGTAACTACTTACTTTTTTTCAGTTTGTAACTAATTGTTTACTTTGGAATTAAAATATCACATTTTTGAGTTTTGTTTGATTTATTTTTACTTTTAAATTTAGTATTGTGTACTCATAGACGTGTTATTAATATTACGTTCATACAGTGTGTTAAAAAAAATCCTATGCACAATGTAACCGTGGATACGTATCAAAAATACAATGGAAAAGAAGTCTTGTCAAAGTTAACAATGTGATAAAAGTTAACAATGTTTTATGCAACTGGGCCATAATCATACAGCATAAACCACAAAAGTAATCTTGTATACCTATGAGTCTTACATTTTTCCTCTTTAATAACAATCCAAACTTTATTAATGTAATGTAACTACTTACTTTTTTTCAGTTTGTAACTAATTGTTTACTTTGGAATTAAAATATCACATTTTTGAGTTTTGTTTGATTTATTTTTACTTTTAAATTTAGTATTGTGTACTCATAGACGTGTTATTAATATTACGTTCATACAGTGTGTTAAAAAAAATCCTAACTCGGAGAACAGAGAAACGTGTGTTTGATCAATATTCAATTTAAAAGTCAAGTTGTCAAAGGATACAGTTCATCGACATTCGCCGTTTTCTAATTTGAAAAGCTTTGATTTCTTTGCAAAACATTTTTGACAATATTTTAAGTCAAATTGACATTTAATTAATTGACATACGTGTCTTTGTACACAGCCTATTCCGAATTTTTTTGAACACACTGTATTTATCCTGTAATCAGTTCCTACCAATCACTTTGTATACATAAGCATTTAACATGGTAAAACAGTTTTCCGTAAGGCGTTGTCCCCCAAATTATTATAGATAAAAATTATTCAAATAAAAGTTGTAGAGCATAAAATTCTACTTTAATATTAATAAACAAAATCCATTTCGTATGTTTAGTAACTCTAGAAATTAAATATGAAAATTTTAGTTTAATAGCACTAGCCATGGAATTAAAACAAACAGACAAACAAATGATCGATGTTTTAACTGTCAAATATTGAGACTTTTTCAATCACCTAAAAAATTACATTTGTTATGCTGTTTGTTTTAATTTTATGGCTATCACTATTTTTGACGTGATTTTCGATATTTTCATTTGCAATTTCTACCGTTACAAAGCATGCACAATTAATTTTTTTCTTGATTCAAATGCAGAATTTCATGATCTTCAACTTTTATTTGAAGTATTTTTTCAAAAATAATTTGTAAAGCAACGTTGCAAGGTAAAACTGTTTTCCCATGTTAAATGCCTATGTAACGGATTTGGAGTGCCACCTGGTATGTAGGTATGTCGAAAAATTATATTTAACTGCATTTTTTGATTATACTTCTGAAATATTATTGACAACTTTTTGCAAGAAAATTGTAGCCTGTAGCCGACTGAGCTGTCGTACTTTTGACATTTCTCCATGATAGCCCTTGACAAAACATTTCTTGTTGTTTGTCAGAAATATATTTTGTTCGGTATTAAATGAAAAGTTTTCTGCCTGGCTAAATTATAGAACTTCCAAAATTTAGACATCAACTCAATTGGCTTTTGTTTTTCGCATAGAGTTGTCTGAACCCTGTCGTGATTGGGATCAACTGAAATTTTGTCTGCTGATATGGAAGTGTTAACAATTAGACATCTCAGTCGGCTTTTGTTTTGTGCGTAAAGATGTTAGAAATATGTCGTGTTTGGTATCAAATGAGAGGTCTAATTAAGGACTGTTAGATACATGTGTCAAAATTTCTGACACGTTCATTGGCTTTTGTTTTATGCATAAAGTTAAATCGTTTGAGAGAATTTGGGTATCTGACAAGACTTCTGGCGTTAGCATTTTGGTTTTAAATTGTGCGTAGACAGATTGGATGTACGTATAGTCTATCATAAAACACTATCGGCGGAGCCCTAGGGTAAACTCGGCGAAGCCGAGGTTACGCTAGTTATAGATACTATTATGGACATTTTATCTTTTGTATCTATAATTTATTTATAATTTTTATTAAAATATGCACTCTACTATATACTACAAGAACCTTATTATTAACAGTGTTTCGTAACTTATTTTTAATTTCCTTTGTGTACCGTTCATTCCCTACAATCTCCAATCATAGTAGGCGATGTTCAGTCAACAGATTTTGTAATTACGTAAGCACAGGTTAATTACCGTAGGTAGAAAGACAAAGAAGGAATCATTATCCACTATACAATAGTTAAACAAAGACAACAATAGAAACGTGTTGAAGAGAGAGGCCGCGAAAAGATGTAGTGGGCTGTGAGTCTGCAACACTCAACTGTTTCCTGTTTAAGCCAGGCGGAAAAAATGAAGTTAGCATTTTTTAGAGAAACCTACAACAGTTTTACCAAGGTCGCGGTAGATGGTAGAGCTATTTTAGGAGATAATAACGGGATATGGTGAGATCTGTGCCATGCCATTCTTCACTGTAATATAATAGCTCAAAACCAGATAAAAGAAAGTGACTTTTTTATAAAGTTGAAATTGTAGTACAATGATTCTAACGCCTACTAGAATCTATAAAAGCAATAGTAAAAACAGCTGTTTTTATCACTACCAATATTGTTATTAATTATGAAAATGATTGTTTGCTACTACACATGTTCAGTTTCTAAAATAGGAGATGTAAATTCAGTAATGTTTACAACCTACAAATTATCAAAAAACATATTTAATTTCCAAGGCCCACTCCTACAACCTCTATTTAAAATGACAGAGATAACCAACTGTTATGTTTTTTGTTGCAAAATTGTTCTTACCACCTTTGTTAGAGATATCTAGAAGTTAAAACTGTTGCTCGCATCGCTTCTAACCGAGGGGGTAATCACCAAGGTAATTTGGTGTACAAAATTTTGGTAATGTTGGTAATGTCTTGGTAATGTTGGTAATTTTTGGTAAAGTCTTGGTAATGTTGGTAATTTCTGGTAATGTCTCGGTAATATTGGCAATGTTTTGGTAATGTTGGTAATTTCTGGTAATGTCTCGGTAATGTTTTGGTAATGTTGGTAATTTCTTGGTAATCTTTCAAATTTTTGTGGTACCTAATGTGTGTTATGGCGTAAGATGTTTCTGTGTTATTAGGTTTTATTAAATTGTTATTATTCAAATAATTGTGAAATAAGACAATTTCATAATATGTGTTTGATGTTTGAATGTAATAGACTTGGTTGTAGATGTCACATAAAACTTTTTCAGCTCTGTGTAAATAATTGTAAATTATTACTTTTAATACCGTGTTTAAGTAAAATTATTCTTATTGCTACAGCCCGCTATAACCGTTTAAAAAATTAACATTAACATAACGAATGATTCATAAATTTGCAAGTAGGTATTAAAATCAGTAAATGCAAGATTACTATTATTTACATCTCTTGTTTTCAATTTTAATATTATTAAAACTCTTTTATTGTGTTCTCTGATGTAAAAACTGAAGCTTAGTTTTCATATTCTTGCCACTTGTTATTAACTAAAATATTATATTATTTGTTTTATTATATGTATCTGCAAAATTTAATTATTTATATATTGTCATTCCTTAATTAATTAATAATACACTTTAATTATAAATACGTTTTACGTTTAAGATTTTATAATGCATTCTTATATTTAAAGCGCATGTTCCACAAACATCTCGCGCTGTTAGGTGAGCGCTATACTCTGAACGGCGAACAGATTCGGTAATTAAATTAATGGGCAGGGCCTAACTAGCGCAGTACAGTGCACGCAGAAGTCAGCTTTACACGTTACAAATTAAGAAATATGAAACCATTCTGTTTTTATTTGAAATGAAGTTAATGTACAAATTAAAGAGGAAATTGAAATTATATAATACTATTTTTATGGGAAGGCAGACTATTTATACACAAAATTTAGAGATTTCACAGAGATAGGTTAGAACACAAATACCAAACCAAACGTAATGGCGGACTCAGTACCGATTCCGCTATGACCGATCTCAGTAGTCGTATTCATGCAGCTGTGTAAAACCGGGTTACCAATAGCAATGTTCCATTTTAATTTAACGCTCGTTAGTGGGAGGAGTTTCTTCCGAATCTGTTCGCCGTCCAGAGTATAGTAGTGACATCGCGTTCTCTTATGGTAGTGCAATATCAATGATTTATATTAAATGTTGATGTTATTTAAAGACATAGTTGGAAATCACATTATCAGTTATGTCAATCTTAATTATTACAATATGCATTTCGTTTTTATAGTAAAATTTTTTTACGGGATCCTTAATATTTATTATAAAAGTAATACGAGTATTCATAATTTTGGAATTGTGTCGATAATTTATCAAGTAATTTATAGTAATGTTTCAGTAATGTCAGTAATGTTAATTTTTTGGAAATATTTTTAATATTTCAGTAGGTTATACATATGGTAGTTGCTTGATAAATGCTTTTTTGTGTAGAAACAATCACTGAAGAGCAGGTTAGGGTGCATGCTTCCCCTTCATTGTTAAATATGTCAATTTTCAGGAAATCAATATGAATCTTCATATATGTACACATATGTTGGAAATAATAATGTCATAAAATCTTGATAACACATCGATAATGTAATAATATATCAATAATGTCTTGGTAATATTTCGGTAATGTTGGTAATGATTTAGTAATGTTGGTAATGTGTCGGTAATGTTGATAATTTTTCAGTAATGTTGGTAATGTTTTGGTAATGTTGGTAATTTTTAGGTAATGTTGGTAATGTTTCGGTAATGTTGGTAATGTTTTGGTAATGTTGGTAATTTTTTGGTAATGGTAATTTAATGTACACAATTTTTGGTAGTGATTACCCCCTCGCTTCTAACCTTGTTTAATTCGTAACAAATGGTTAATAAACTGACACTTTAACTAGAGGTGGTAGGATCGGGCCTAAATATGTAAATTGTGAACTGTCAAAATTTTTAAAAAATTTATTATTTTTAAAATATTCGAGATTTTAATGTCTTTACATCTACGTCACAAATCTACTCTATTCCAAATTCTTAGCACCTTCAAGCCTTCACTACAGGTGTGACAAGGCGAGGGTAAGCACAATAACAGATAAATAACTTTTTATAAACTCTTCTAAATTATAGTTTCAACATTCATATTTTAATTCTGTTTATCTATTTAAGTCAAAATTCAGTTTAGAAATTCTTATCATATTATGATAGTCACGACATTTATTTGTTGATCTTAGGTTTTAGAAATTATTATGTATACGTGCCCTAGCCTATGCACCCCGTTCCCCTAAGATAATCCTATCCTGGAGATAGCGTTTTTGTTTTAAGGCAGTCGGTATTAGTTAGCCATGGGATAAACATGGGAGAGTCGAAATTAGTACGTGGCGTCAGAAAGACGTGTTTTGGTTTGGACATGTAGTGTCCTTTAGTTTTGGGGCGACGCTCGCCAGCTGTGTTACGGAATGTAACAGTTGTTAGTTGTGTATGTTAGGCATATGCCCGGTTGCAGAAACGTTAATCAACGCGTTGTTCGGTTAGCGGTTCATCAAAACGAACAAATGCAACGCGAATTTTTGACAGCAATGATTTAAATGTCATAAGAACAAGGAAACTGATTCGAATTTGTTCGATTTGATGAACCGTTAATCGAACAATGCGTTGATGAACGTTTGTGCAACCGGACATTAGTGTTAATTAATAATAATGTAATGATGTAAATAAAGTATTAGTTTTTAAATCAACAAGTTGTGTTCATGTCCGTAGTGTTCATTAGTGTAAAGTGTAAAAAGTGAAGTGTCTGTGTGTTCTTCCTTCTCACAAGCCGTGGACGCCAGCCATCAAAGCGTCCACCAGTCAGTAAGTGTATCATCGTTGGGAATCATCATCATTAGTATCAGCATTTGCAGTCAGCTTCAGAGACCCCCCCCTCGTGTTACACAGGCTATTTGAAGTATGGAATCAATTTTCAAATAAATGAATGCAGAAGATAATGAAACAAGGAAAGTTAGTTTAAAAGCCGACTATGGCAAGTATCATAGTACCTATATTAAGTATTAAGAACAGTAAGAACAGTTTACCGATCGAAGACAATGTTTGGGGAGTGAAGGATCCACACATACACACAGACATCATCGTGAAAATGTTACAACTGGATTCTAGGGACCTTAAAACGTGTTCATTTACCAAAATCTGTGAATTTTTTCACGATCCCTATACCTCCCTTACCAAGGGTAGCGGCAGGTAAAAATAAGCTTTGAAAATTATTTTGACAATTACAAAATTTCAAAAGACGTTTCATAACCATGGAATGAGATGCATGGGTTCACCTTTACACTTCAGAGATGAAAATTCAGTCAAAATCCTGAATTGGACAATGGTGAGTCGGCCCCGAAGTAAGCGAAGTCAATTCAGTTGACAGGAAAAGTGATGGCGTCAGTCTTTTGGGACGCCAAAAAATTTTGCTAATTGATTATCAATGACAATATTACGCCACACTTTTAAATTAGCTGAAAGCAGTAAATCAAGAAAAATGCAAAACGGAAATGGTAATGAAAAAAAATCTTGTTTCACCACGACAATGCGCCATGTCATAAATGTCAAATTGCTCAACAAAAATTGAACAAACGGAGGTTTGAAATCATCCACCGTACTCGATCGATTTGGCTCCTTCGCACTTCCATATTTTCCAAAACTCAAAACTTTCAACGATGGATAGATATTTCGATACAATGAAGAAGCCATCGATGTCTTGGAAACCCTATCGGTTATCATTAAAAAAAACCCGATTCTACAACAAGGTAATTTGTAAAAGAGAAATTGATACCAGAAAAAAATTAGACCAAATGTAAATGATGTAACATGGTTTTTATAAGAACTGTTTTTTCTTACTTCGGTAATAGCACGGACACAAATTTACATTTGAATAATTTGTTAACATATGATCTGTCAAAATGATTAAACGTCAATGGAAAATTTATTAGTGTTTGGGTGCAAACACGACTGAACAAGCCAATCAGAAACACAAATCTCATTGTATTTTGTATAAAATACATTCATGGCCAACAATTTTTTTTATCGACCTGTTACAAATCAAATTTGCGTTTGCTGATATGACTTTTTATTACGATATGATTCTGTTATCAACAATGGAAAAAATAACATTATAAAATTTTTAAAAAAACTTGTAGCAAATATTTTATTTATTAAGAAAAATGGAAAGTAAGTAATTCTGTGCAAAATAATTGGTATCCAAAAAGTAGTAAATTATTTTACGAATGCTTTTCCATCAATTTTTAATCTTTAACTACATTTACCATTTACTCCAAAAGAAATTATCAGTAGTTTTGTATACAAAATGCGCAATGCGGGTACAATTTCTGAGAAAATATTAATAACACAATTAAATGAAAGAAACCATTATACTTAATATACAATTGAAATTACGAGGATGTGGGTCATATATTCTCTGATCAATTATCTATTTACTACATAGCTGTTATAGCGAGTCTTATTGGGATTTTCAAGTATCAAGAGATGACGCTGAAACAATGGTACACTTTTTGTTGACATTTGTAAGCATATAGCCAGGGGGGTGAATCTCCATTGAGTAACGTGATAACAAGTTTTCAAACTAGTAGCGTTGGAAATGCTTCCTGACCCGTTCATAGATGTCGTTAGTAGTACAGATTTTACAGTGATTCTCAAATTTTAATGTCAAAATCCTATAAAAAGGTGACAAATGTTTGAAAACTGCTATAAATTTCATTGCATTGTTCGAAAAATTTTGACATTTCAAATTCAAACTGTTATTTGTGAATTTGTATCTTCATTGCAATATAGTGCTTTGGCTTTATCATTCAATATATTTTCATATTAGCATTATTATACCGTGTGTTTACTTTTTTTGTGGACCATAGGAAATACAATGGTAAAATTTTCATAATGCTGTAAATTCTGCCCTATTAATTTTAGAACAACAGTGTAAATACAAAAAATGTTCAGAATTAAAAACTGCATCTAAAAAGTCCAAAATTATTGTTTGCATGCGTTTCGTTTGCGAAAGAAAGGCAAAATAAAAGTAATAATTTTAAGCTACTTACAGAGTGCCATAGGCACTATCACAAAATTTTAAACAGTTGTATTGCTTGAATTTGACAGATGACATCTGTCATAAAGTTTTTAAAATTATTGAATTCATTAAATTATTTATCAGTAAGCATGGATACATTTGCCATCGCAGAAAAAACTCAATGGAATAATATTAACAATTAAATATCAATTAATAAACTTTTATCTGTCAAAGTCAAATAATATGACTAATTAAATTGCATATTTTGTCTTGCATGGCACTCTGTCAAAAGCTTAAAGACGGATATTTTATTTTACGTTTATCTTATGGCAAGAATCTATTATATCAACAAATTTAGGCTAATTTGATGCAGTATTTAATTCTGAACATTTTTTATGTTTACACTTTAGTCCTAACATTGACAGTGCAGAATGTACAGCCATATGAAAATTTTACCATTGTATCTCCTATGGTCCATAAAAAAAGTAGACACACGGTATGAGGTTGATATAAAAAAAATAACAAATTAATAATATTTCAGAAAAAGATCACTTGGAATATTTTTAACTTCTACGCAGTAAAAAGACGCTTGCACAAATTGCCAGTGCCCAGTAGAAGAAATGGTGTGTACAAGTGAACCAGAAGAATGTACATCATCGCGGTGCTCTTAGTTGTTTGCACCATACGAGGGCAGCAAGATATCCCATTCTTTGACGAAAGGACGTAAAGTTTCATAAGATTCATCAAAGAATGTTGGAATAGTATGGTGTTGTCAGTTAATAAAAAAGATTTGTTAAAAAGTGGACGAATATCGACAACGAAATCAAAGAATCAAAGCATTTCTGGCTGGCATTTAAAGTAACATCCCTATTTTTGAAATAAAATTACTTCTTGTTAAAATAATAATTCAAATTTTTGTTTTCGTGAGTAGTAAGTGCTTTAAATTTTATTAGTTGTCGCTATGTAGTTTAAGATTTGTAGTTATTTATTTATTATTTGATTTAAATAATGTAATGCAATACCTGCATGGCCTGCATGTTTAAATAAAGACATTAACATATTAAGTACTTTTATTATTTTTATACAGTGCAGCATATATTTCACATTTCTTAATAATTGGAATTAGAGTTGTCTTAATGTCTTTAATAAATTATCTATCTTCGATAGATTTTTTTATTAATTACATTATCAAGAAATGAAATTTAATTTTCAAAATAATTTAAAATGAATTCATATTTCCCGCCACCTCTCAGCTGTCAAATTTAGTTCTCAGACCTTTTCATAAAACTTGTTATCACGGTTTATAAGAGAGATAGCCAATTTTCTACTATATATTTTCCTTAATCTAAGCATAGCATTGCTGTCAATTGTCTTTCTTTAGTTTTCGTAATATTTTCTTATTTATTAGTATTCTTTATTTAAATTTAAATTAAATATATATAATAGAGTTTTTATAGTCATAGTTGTAGTTTCACTTAATCCTTTTGTCCCTGAATATAAATTATACATGTGTTAAAAAAATGGAAATGGTTGTGCCATTGTAGTGTCAATTTACGGGAATTTGTTATTAAAAATTATATTATTTGTTGGGAGTGGGCGTGGGAGTATGGTACATATGCGTACCAACAGAGTTTTAGTGTGGTACCTATGTACCATCAAGTACTAAATAACGAAATAAAAATTTCAAACATATTTGTTAGATCACATATTTATTCAAAATAAAATGAACGCGCTACGTAATAAGTTTTTAATGCATTTCGTGGTGTTTCGGGCGGAGAAAAATGAGACTTTGAGGTCAGAATCATAAATCGATCACGAGATATCGAATTTTTAGTAACTCTTGATTTGATCGTCTCGAATGAGTCACTATCTGACTTGCCATCAACACTGGGCTCATAATTGTCGCTAGATTGAGAAGAGAAGGGTTCTGGTTCTGATATTTCTTCAATAAGAGCTTCCTACTACTTTTCAGTCAACGGTCGTCGGCTTATATTAGTACTAGCATAAAGACAGAATTTCAAACCTGGTGGTACAATGTGTACCGGTAAAAATACCTGCTGGTACGTATTTAGCCAGGCACAGATCTGAAAACCAAAATTCCGCTATGGTACAATTTTTGCTTTTATAAAATGTTTAATTTCGCTTTCAGATATTTTGAAATACAGGTGGTACATATGTTTACCATTCGGGACGAAAGGGTTAGATATCAAATATTTGTAGTTCTAATAATCGATCCTAGTTAGCGTTTTCTCGGTTATTCAGTTCTGTGCCCACATTTTTAATAAATTGCACAGTAAGCGTTCGGTAATTCACTTCCGTGCACTCTGGGTCGCACAGAACGCGTTCGGTAAATACTGTGCTGTGTAGATTGTGCATGCACAGTGCACAGTTCGCCCGAACTTTGGACTTGTGGCCAGGTGTGTACATTCGAGTTAGCGCGCACAGTATGAAGCGAGAACGCGAAAAAGATCGTACGAATGGCAGAAAATATTGATTTATATCTGAGAAGTATGCAATTTTTCGGTAATTTTGTAAATATGTAAGCTATTGTATTAATTAATTTTTACCGGAAGCTTTCAGTGTTTCCTAAACTCCAAATTCAAATCATTGCCTCTTTTTTCAGTCATTTTCCGATGTTTTTTTCTCATGTTCATGAAGTTCGCGAAAAAGATTTTTTTTTTTTTTTGAAATCTTCAAAAGTATCGGGATACATTGGAAAATGAGTTATAAACTGTCCGCCAGACATATTTGGTATTGTATATTCAGCATTCAGCATAATTATTTATTTTTTCTTAACTATTTGAATCTTCTTCGCCCAGCTCATCGTAAAATATTTCACGCGCTACCATTACTACATTTGCAAGATCTCCACATTCAGCTGTTAGTCAAATACAGGGTGTTTGGCGTAAGTCAGGCATCAAGAATATTTCGTTTATTTTGAGAGATACAAAAAATATTAATAAGCAAACTTAAACTAGACAAAGGGGCTCATGAGATGATTATAGTAAGAATTTTGTATCATTTCCGGTTTTAGCGGAAATGGGTACATGTTTGAATCTAGCATAAGGAATCGGTATTTTTTTATTTTTTTCCAGAATGTAAATAAAATTAGCTTCATAACGATACCAAAATATCATAGTTTTTCTTCAACCGTTTCAAAATAAATGGCGACCATTTTTATTATGTAAAAATACACCATACCCGAATATTAAAAATTACAGAGTCGAAATCAAAAACATGGTGAAATATCATTCAATTCTGTCGATTTTATGTGATAACAGGTGATTTTTTTTTTCGCTTTTGTGAATGGGGACTTATAAATTTGACGTCACCCGCGGCGGATCGGCGGCGAACCTCCCTCCACACAATTTTGAAAAGGACAACAAATTTTTAAAAAAACGAGGTGATATACCACGGTCGACTCAATTGCATGATCTCCCCTTCAGCACTTCACCTCGTTGATCCTACAATTTGTTTGTTATTTAGTCAGCAAAGTTTGGTTATGTTATTTTGTGTAGTGTCTGTTATTAATTATCCCTTGTACTAAAGTGTAGTGTTCTTTGGAATTTGAAATATCTGTAAAAAAAAAAACAAGTTCACAAATAAATATTGAGTTTAACACAAATGATGTACCGGGGCATGATTTGTGTTTAAAAACATTGAAATCATTCAGTCTTACAGTTGAAAAGATGGTTAAAATGCCGGGGTTTGAAGAAAAGTGGAAGTAAACATGAATTAATTGCAAGGTATGCACTGAGTAGATCATATACTAATAATTATATAAAAATGTTTACGTTTCCTTTCAAAGAACAGTTGTTGTGATCACGTGCTGGATCACATGATAAATGTCAAACAGCAGTGCTAAATCTTGCTCACAACATAACTACTTATAAAATACTTTTTAACTCAGGGGCTGTCCTTAAATTACGTAACGCAAAATTAGGCAATTATTGATACCCCCTCCCCCCCTTGTAACGCACCCGTAACGCAAACATGAACCCCCCCCCCATATATTACGTAACGCAGTGCTTGACCCCCCCCCATTTTTTACTAGATATAAAAGTATATGGCCTCCTTAATATTCAGTTAAAATTTGAAACAGAAACTATTTAAATTAATGTACATAAAGATGAAAAATAATGTACTACTCTTGCCCTATGGCTTGTCACCCCAAATTTGTTTAGTGGATATAAAAGTATATGGCCTCCTTAATATTCAGTTTAAATTTGAAACAGAAACTATTTAAATTAACGTACATAAAGATGAAAAATAATGTACTACTCTTGGCCTACGGCTTGTCACCCAAATTTCTTTACTGGATATAAAAGTACATGGCCTCCTTAATATTCAGTTAAAATTTGAAACAGAAACTATTTAAATTAATGTACATAAAGATGAAAAATAACAGCACAGAAATTAAAAGCATATGCATTTGCATATGCTTTTAAAAAACTATTGAAAAGTTTTTCCTTCAACACTACTTGAATTCATGATTTAATATGAATTGCATTGCACGAATGAAAGACCACTGGCCCGAATTTGAACTGTGCCCGACATCTGTTGATTGTTATTGGAAACAAACGACTGCCTGCACATACGAATTAGCACCGCGAAATTTGAATGTTTCAAAACTATTAAAGCAAGTTTAGCAATATTTTTTTATATTTTATCGTTACGTAACGCACACATTAACCCTCCCCCACCCCCTCGTAACACTTCGTAACGCTACTCTTGACCCCCCCCCCTTTGAAGCGTTACGTAATTTAAGGACAGCCCCTACTAGATGGCGCCCAAAAAGTTTGAATTGTATAAGTCCCCATTAGATGTGCATTCTGACTTATCAGGGGCTCAGAATTTATTTCCCGAGCGAAACCAACGCTTTTTTCTTACGAGAAATGATCTACAATGACGTAACTCAACTTCTGATAAAAAATGAATAGCATGCGATTTCATTTTTTTGTTTTCTAGGAAACAAATCTTTTGGTTCATTTACCACTATTCTAGTAAAAATTGACGTCGTACGCTACTATATAAATATTCAAATAGGTAGGTACTCAATTTTTCAGTTATAATAATTTCATATTCAAAGTCATCACGTCCGCTGCCTGCTGTCGTTTGAAGCGAGCTGAAAATACTGAAATCCTAATAAAAAGAATCCAGCGTTTATACGGTTCTTTGGACACATATTACATTTTGCCGCGAATGTACAATTCTACTCTTGGTATTTGCGAAGGTTTTAACTTTAAAGCTCTAAATTCTTTTTAAACAGTCGGATTTAAAGAGACTAGGGATACGCTTTTCTTGGAAACGATGTTTTTATGACTATTTCCACTCTGTTTTTTAAGCTGTTTGTAGCTATTTATCCGTCCTCTTCAATGTTAAACACGACGAGTGGAGAGAAAAACAATGTTTACTTTATACGCATTCCCGTGGGGTAGATAGAGCCCCACCTACTGTTTGAATAGGCGGGAAAATGAATGAACCACACTCTCAAAACAGAAGAGCGAAAAATTTTATCTTCTACGGAGTCAAAACTTTTTTAGTTAAATTTGAGTATACTTTCATCTACTTGATTATAATCTAATCGAAATGAGTAAAATGTGGGTACTCAATTGAAGATGAAAATATTTTCATCTTTAAGTGTAAAATTTTTACACTATATGAGTATATTTGCCTGTTATCAAATGTCGATTAAAATGTACTTGTTTGATTGGTATAATGTTCTCTTCATTAAAGTAAAATGTACACTTTAAAAAAGCAAATTGGACTCTTATTAAATTAATTTTAATATTTTACTCTAATATTTGTTAAAATTTACTCTATAAAGAGTGAAATTAGCCTTTTAGATTATATAATAGCTATATTCACTCAATGAAGTGTACTATTAGCGTTTCACGCATGCGCCGTACGCTGTACGCATGCGCCGTATATTTGCTTTCTGTTATTCTGTTCTTGTACTGCACTGCGTAATGTACACGATCTTCCTGTTTTAACGGGTTTGTGAAATGGTGGAAGTTAGAAACGAAGTAAAATGAATGTCGAAGAATTAAAAGACTTTATAATGGAAAATAGTGTGGACGAGGCAACAGCTAGCAGAATTGAAAATAAGTTGTATTATTTATATTTATTGTACGAAGTTTACACTTGCTTTACATGTACAATATAAAATGAAGTTTACCTGTTCATATTCATATATACATAGCATGTGTCCGTACATGCAAGAACTTGTAATTTTGTGAAAAATATATTCGTTTGTTTGTTCCAAACCGGCTGTTGTGAACTTGTAATTGGCATTATCATTTTTCCAAAAATCGAAATCTATTCTAAATATGAATCAAAAATTAAAAGAAATGTTTTCTTCTAAGAGATCAACATGCAAAATTCACTTTTGTGGAGATCTATATACACCTTTAAAGAATAAATATCACTAAAATAAAGAGTAATTTTTTTTGGCAAAAAAGGTTATATTTCACACTTTTGTATAGAACTATATACACCGTTAATGAATAAATATCACTAAAATAAAGAGTAATTTTTGACAATAAAAGTTTATATTTCACACTTTTGTGGAGAACTATTTACACTTTTAAAGAATAAAAATTTTCATCGTTTAAGATTAAAATGTAATTATTAAAAGATTAATTATAAAAATACTCTTCTAAGAGCGAATTTAGTTTAATCGTAAAAGAGTAATAAAGAACTCAATAAGAGCGATGCATTTTCAACACTACTCGAGTTGAAAATCACTCTATTTGGGCAAGATTCTCATCGTCTGTTCTGAGAGTGCATGTTTTATCATAATATTTCTTCTCGTCGTTAGAGAGTGAAGGCACATCATACCCACTAATTATTAATTTATTCATCATTGTATTTCTTACTTATATGGCTGATTCTGATACATACAGTGTATATCCCCGAGTTGATCCCCATAAATTTCTGATTCAATAATAACTAAACTTTTAACTAGCATCTTTGTTGTACACGCATGACGTATATGAGACTTTTATTCGCTGTCTCATTATCACTGGAGTTTTAAAGGGGTATAAGCTATCTCCGTCCAACCAATGGCAAAAGATGAAATAGAAACTGTATTGTAACCGCGTTAACAAGTGTCATTTTCAAATATTTGTATTATTTGAATATTCATGTCATTCTGTCAATCATGTGATTAAGGTGATTTTGGCGTCGTTTGGGACACGCAGAATCCGCTCGCGGCGCTGTAAGCGCATCTGTCATGGCGGCCAGTAGGACATGTCAGATTTATTTACATTTTGAATGAGTGCTTTCTGATCTAAAATATTGTAATATTATTATACTTTTCATTCATGACTGTCTTTATAAAGATATTGAGTTTGATTTGATGACTTCATAATTTTGCACACAAATACACGATAGTGAGTCCTGTACTGTACAATGGCTTGCAAAAAAATCGCGTACACCTACTTTTTGCTGTATTGAGTCTATCTTGATTTTTAATTTGTCAATGTCACTAATGTCAATTAAGATGTCAAAATTAATAGAAAATGAAATACATACTTGGTTGTTCTTTCGTTTTTCTGGAATATATTTGCAATTTAATAGTAGGTTAATTAAACACAATAAAGAACTAGCTTCTTAATAGATCAAATAGTGATGACAGTGACAACATTGTCAGTTTTTACATTATTTACACAGCTTAAAAAATACAAAAACTCGGTTACTTGATTTTTAAGGTGTACGCGATTTTTTTGCAAGCCAGTGTACGTGAATCAGATCTGTCACTTATTTCTAACATAACCTTTATATAACAAACATCATAATAGTTATTTATGTTATAAGGATCGTAACGTCAATTATTATGGTACTAGTCGTGAAGATTAACAAGCGAGGCGGAGCCGAGTTTGATAACACGCCGTGTGCCATATGATTAGTTACGATCCGTATTACATACAAAATTTTATTTGCTGGCGTAAAATAAAGTATTTGGTACTGAAAAAAAAATAATTGAAAAATCAAGTATGCTGTTTTCGATTTGTTTGTAAAAAAGATACCTAGTTACCATAGCTCATTATGGTACTAAGTACTCTAATGGAATCATTATGGTTCTTGGCCTGTACTGAAAGACATTGAGTCCTCAAATTGAGGACTATAAAGTCATTATGACACGGCAGCATATAAAATCAATTTTTGGCAAATTACATATTTGAATTTGCTTCTTCAAAATTAGTTTCCATAATAAAATTAAATTATACACAATAAAAACAAAAGCGCGAGTATAAAACAATTTGTTGCTGTCAAGGTTTAGTTGCAAGACACTAAGCCATAAACGTCAAATGTGCCTAGTTCCATTTTTACTCTGCAGGCGACACTACGCTCCCAAAATTAAGACGTCATTTGAAATTTTATATAAATATATATTTTCGTAAATAGTTTTAAGTGAACTATCAGAAAAAAAATGTGATATGACCCCATTGATTTATTATTGGGAAATGAATGTCTTACTTCGAATTTTGGTAAATAACAAGATTTACACAGTATAAGTTATATTACATACTGCTAGTTGTCGGTTTTGGTTTGCATAAATACTTCAAAAATCACATTATTTTACCCAACAACATGACGATTTGCGATTTGAACCATATTTTATGCTTACGATTGATGACATGGGGAAACAACATATATTTTAATATGGAGTAAAATAATTCTGGGATGCAGTCATGTAATTTTTATTATTATTTACTTCGACGTTTAATAAAAATTACATGACTGAATCCCAGAATTATTTTACTCCATATCCAAATCCAGTCAAGAAATTACTATTCCATATATATTTTAATATTTAATATTCAAAATAAGAATACAGAGAAAATACTAACCATGCATGAAAGTTTTAGCATACAAGGAAGAAAGTATGGTTTTTGCTGATAAAAATACGTATTAGGCACTAGATTTAATTTATTTTTACAGTATACATAAACAAAACTAGACTATTTTTTAACTATAAATCAACATGAATCTATTTTTCCTGTTTGCCGCTACAGTGCCAGATGCTAGAATTTTCCTAAATGAAATCTAGTGATAGCCTTGTTGCTAGTTCTAAATGTCATCAGGGATTTTTATGTCTACGTCACCACCGTCAACCGCTAAATTTAAAATTTGTTGTATATATTAGTGAATTATATATCGATCAAAAAAAATTTAAAAAAAACTTTAAAGCTTTACATTTACAATTAAAACAAATAATAGTTTCAGAAAATAATAAGTAATACCTACTATAAAATTAAACTACAACAATTATTTGATTCACTCACACGAAGTAATTAAACACCGAGCCTTGAATTGCACATTTAATAATAGATTCCTGTTAATTGTACCTGTATCGAAGTTGATTAAAAATTATACTGTTAGTATTAATTATTTTTTTATAAATAATTGATAATTTAGACAGTCTCACTTGGTAAATCACGAAAAGTGTAGCTAATTTTAAGTTTAAAATGTTTAATTTTGACATTTATGTATGCTATTTGTAGAAGTTCAATGTTAGATTAGATTGTAGATAGTAAGTTAAAGTTGATAATCCTTACAAGGTTAAAACTCATAATTTGCAAATGCACAATATGGGCCGAAGAACTCTAGTATGTAATATACCTTAATAAAGAATTTTATTTACAATCGGTTAGTAATATGACAATTTCTGACTTTGAAAAAGTTGGGAAGTTAGTTATTGTGAACCTTATTTTCCAAGCGGTTGGAAAATAGCTGCCCCCCGCTTTGAGAGATCAATGCGTATCAGTGATGGGTATTTACGTATAAACAAAGCTTTTTACCTTCCGTCACCTTTAGGTAAGGAAGGTATTGTCTTTGGTCAAAAAATTCGGTGGTGAGTTTTTGATGAATAAGCACGTTTTAGGGTCCCTACAATACGATTTTACTATTTTTACGATGATGTCTGTATGTGTGCGTGTGTGTGTGTGTATGTATGTATGTATGTATGTGTGTCCGTGTGTGTGTGTGTGTGTGTGTGTGTAACAAAATTTTCGTCTACGATAACTTCCATACTACAATTCTAAAAATTATAATTCTTTCGTATTTCTCTTCGTTACATCCATGTGAAGAGCTGATTAGATTTTGGTTAGAATTAGACAACCGGAAGTACCCTCATTTGAAGATTTTAACAGTTTTTCTTGAAAAAACTATGTTAAATATCATTTTTTCACATTTAATGTTATTATAAATATTAAAGAATATTTTATTTTCTATACGATTTGATTGCATTTTATACCTAATATTAAATGGATATAGAGTTAAAAAATTATAAAGAAATTAATTTTCATAAAGTAGCCATAGCTGTGGAAACAGCTACTATATTAAGAAAATTTGTGATTGAAAGATGTCAGTGTCAAGTGAAATTGAGATAGTGTGTTTGTCTTATAATTTTACAGGAAATATAGGATCTTTTGCTTTCTGTATGGAATTTGTATAAAATACATACAACTGCTTTAAGGTAATGTACAAGAAATAATAATAATAATAAATCTTTTATTTCTGCAGATACATTACACTGTATATAGAAAACGTCACAAAATAATAATTTTCTGTATGAAATTTGCATAAAATACATGCAACTGCCGGAAGCTAATGTACAAGAAATAGAATATTTAATTTAGCAAGGAACTTTCCGTATGAAATTTGTACAAAATACATAGAACTGACGGAAGGTAATGTGCTGGCCACATCAGATTTTTTACAATTTATATGATAAAAAAAATTGAATAAAATTGTAAATAATACAAGTAATCAATGGAATGAAATCAATATTTAAGGTTAGAAATCAAACTGACAGTTCATGTGTTATTTTATTAGGGCCGGTATTTTCACTTGCGAATAAAGGTTCAGATAAATTTATCTTTCGGATGAATATTTTTGTTGTCTTTTCACTTGCAAATAAATTTATTCGAAAGAATAACATCTGTTATTCGCGGAATAAATTATTCGGTAGTTGGATAGCGAATAACCAGTTTATTCGTAAGTTCATTAGGTACATTTCGACATAGTGCAGATTTATTAACAAATGGTTACCTATATTAAATATTTTTAATGATTATGATGATATTTTGAACTATGAATTAATAAATAACGTGAGAAATCGAACACACACCATCAGACAGCGACATAACCATACATGAAGGAATTTGTTGACAGATTCCGATTATGAAATCAATTTATTTTAACGTATTGGGGATCGCATTTGATCTCAAACAGTGAATAGGTAAATCATTATAAAGATCCTGTCATTTGACGCTGGCAAAATATGTTCAAATTTTTGATACTTTTGTTGAGTACAATGACACACATTTATTTCGAACTGAAAGAAATATAAAAAAGGAAAATTTTACAATATACACATCACGTTTACCACATACGATTGCTGCATTAGACAGTACACTTGTTAAATTACAGTCTGCCGGGGCTAAAAATGCAACGTTCGAGAAGTAAGCGTACCCACAATAGCCCACACAGTTGAAAACTATCTTAATCGTTTGTTTTGCGTTAGTTGAGGTTAGTTTTGCAAAAAATTACGATTGTTTCAAAAGTTTAGTATATTTTTTAAAAAAATCTATTTGGGTGGGCTAGTTTCACAATAACCCAACCCATCACTCGAATGTCGAAAAAAAAAACCATAAATATATTGTAATTGATTCGTTGGTGTTAGTTGTGATATGTATTACGTTAGTTTTATTATAGTAGTCTAGTAAATTTAGATCGAGTGGATGGGCCAAGTATACAGTTCCCAGCCCATTGCAAGATTTCACGCGCACATTTTGCATATATGGTCTACATGGTTAGTTGAGGTTAGTTTTGCAAAAAAATACGATTGTTTCAAAAGACTAGTATATTTAAAAAAAAAACTATTTGGGTGGGCTAGTTTCACAATAACGCAATCCATCACTCGAATGTCCGGAAAAAAACCATAAATATATTGTAATTGATTAGTTGGTGTTAGTTGTGATACATATTACATTAGTTTTGTTATAGTAGTCTAGTAAATTTAGATCGAGTGGGTGGGCGAAATATACAGTTCCCCAGCCCATTGCAAGATTTCACGCGCACATTTTGCATATATGGTCTACATGGTTAGTTGAGAATAGTTTTGACGAAAAACGTGTTAGTTGAGCTACCACTTGCGCACCTGGATCACACATCCTGTTAAGTGTACGGATTTACCAGAATAAACTTAAATTTACTTTTACAGGGCAAAACAAAAATCATCTGGTATACTCAGCACGTACCTTTCCATCTAACATAAAATAAAAATATAGTTGTAAAATACCTACCTATTTTCAGTTTAATATAGCTTTACTGTGATCACTAAAATTCTAAGAACTTTATCTAGTATTTTGTATTACAATCATTTAGAGATAATAGTAACTTTGTAATAAATAAAGAGAAAATAAATAATAAGAACTGATTTGAACAATTAAAACAGTGATATAATGATATTTTTGATATTAATAAAAAATTACTTATTTTTTATAAATTCAGTGAAAATACAAGTTATATTTTAATAATATCAAAAGAAAATATAATGTAGGTATTTTTGTTATATCTTTGATTTAATTGTTGTAATCAATTATTGTTAATTATTTTCTCTTTATTTATTACAAAGTTATTATTTTTGTATTTGTATTTCTTCATTAATAGGAAACACAGAACTTACTGTCGGGAAAATAAGTATAGTCAATTTTTTTAAAGATATAACTTGTTTAAAAAATACCAAAAAAAAATCTTAACTGCAAACTATTGTTTATCCACGTAACTAGTTTAGAATTTTTAAACACAGTGTAGAAACAACAACAATTTCCAGCAAGAAATCATCGTAAAAATAGGTTCTAAAAGTACAGAGCGATCCGCATAATTCCTATTCAGACGGGAGGTAAAACCAATTGAATCACAATTATTTCATGACAAAGAAATAGTTTTACAAATCGCAATTATTGTTACAATTAAAAAAAAAATAATATTAAACCAAATGTAAAATCAGAACGATTCTTACGATTATAAAATCTGTATTATGAAACTAACAGTAAAATCAGCGAGATTGGCAAAGTAAAAATATATTTTTATCAATATACAAGTAAAATCAGTCAAATTTTTGTAAGTACTATATTTTTATTATCATACAACATTCAAAAAACTGTATTATAGAACTAGGCAACAATGAAATCAGTTAAATTCTTTAAACTAAAAATCTTATTTATATACCGTGTGTCTTAAGCAAACCTTGACATAGGCGTTTAACACGGAAAAACGGTTTTTTGTAAATAAAAAGTGTCCGGGAGAAAATTAAGCCATGGTATTGAACAGAATAATAGTACATTACCTCCTGTACGTTATTTACTATTAATTCCTTTCTTATCATTGCATAAATTGGTAAAAATTATAAAAATTTATAAATAAATAATTGTTTCAATATTTTATGCCATAATATGAAAAGACTTTCACATGTTTTTCATAGCATAATGGTCAGTATGGCCGAGAATGGTTGCCTCAGGAATTAATTTTGTCAAAGGTTTGGGTTCGATTCCCCAACAATTTTTTTAAATTTTTTTACAATAAAACTATCGAACTTTTAAAAATCTATCTTGTATTTCCTTTTACAATCATTTGGAAAAAATAATAACTTTGTAAAAAATAAAGAGAAAATAATTAACAATAATTGATTACAACAATTAAATCAAAGATATAACAAAAATACCTACATTATATTTTCTTTTAATATTATTAAAATATAACTTGTATTTTCACTGAATTTATAAAAAATAAGTAATTTTTTATTAATATCAAAAATATCATTATATCACTGTTTTAATTGTTCAAATCAGTTCTTATTATTTTTTCTACTCCCATTTGAAAAACTTATCATTTCTTTACAATCTGCAGAATGGATATGTAGGCAATACTAGTTAACTGAACGGATATAATTTCATATCCATTCTAGGATGGATATGAAATCCACGAATCACAAATCACGTAAGTCGTGTAACTTAGGTAACTGTCTATTCATTTATTACAAAATTAAGAAGAAGAACGATACAAATGTCACATTTGACATTTCAATGTTGTCATTTAGATAGAAATATATTCGGTATAAAAAGAAATTTGAATTTAATAACAATTAACTGAATTATATTATGAATTAGTTGTAAGTACTGAAAAAAAAAACGTATAAAAAATGGGAATCAGAACGTTATGAAATGTTAATTTGACGAATCAAGGTTATCCTTCTTAGATTTGGTAATAAAAAATCGTAAGTAGTATGTAAAAGTATTGTATACCTACTTATAAGATATAAATTTAATAACAAATGTCATTAAGAAAGCCTAGGAAAACAAGTATATAAAATAACATTAATTAATAATGTTCAAAAAAATTCAAATTTCTATAGTTCGTATTTTCCTTCTTTTCCTTAGTCGTAGAAAAAGTATGCTGTACAACTCGAGTGGAATATCCATATCGCCTTCGGATGATTGAACACTCCGCCTACGGCGTCGTGCTCAAACTTCATCCTCATGCGATATGGACATCATATCCACTCTTGTTGTACAAACTACTATATTTTCTCTTTGTTTATTACAAAGTTACTATTATCTCTAAATGATTGTAATACAAAATTTTAGTGATCACAGTAATGCTATATTAAACTGAAAATAGGTAGGTATTTTACAACTATATTTTTATTTTATGTTAGATGGAAAGGTACGTGCTGAGTATACCAGATGATTTTTGTTTTGGCCTGTAAAAGTAAATTTAAGTTTATTCTGGTAAATCCGTGCACTTAACAGGATGTGTGATCCAGGTGCGCAAGTGGTAGCTCAATTAACACGTTTTTCGTCAAAACTATCCTCAACTAACCATGTAGACCATATATGCAAAATGTGCGTGTGAAATCTTGCAATGGGCTGGGGAACTGTATATTTGGCTCACCCACTCGATCTAAATTTACTAGACTACTATAATAAAACTAACGTAATACGTATCACAAGTAACACCAACTAAACAATTACAATATATTTATGGTTTTTTTCCGACATGCGAGTGATGGGTTGGGTTATTGTGAAACTAGCCCACCCAAATAGATTTAAAAAAAATATATACTAGACTTTTGAAACAATCGTAATTTTTTGCAAAACTAACCTCAACTAACGCAAAACAAACGATTAAGATAGTTTTCAACAGTGTGGGCTATTGTGGGTACGCTAACTTCTCGAACGTAAAAATGCAGAAGAATATAGATGACATTAAAGATGTCAAACATAATTTTGACAACTACGGACTTAAAAGAAGTTGACATATTTCATCCTTGTCTGCTTAACGTGGCTACGCCAAACTCCATCCTTTTCTAATGACACAAATTCACTCTGCAAGGTTACCAATTCACGAACGTTAAAGTTATTCGACAGATAGCTATTTGTTTCTGTAAAATGTGTGAAAAGACGCAATGGAATTATTCGTTGGATAAATATATAGAATAAATTTATTTGACGAATACTTATTCGAAACTTTATTCGGAAGTGAAAATACCGGCCTAAAACTGGTACTTTTATTTATATACCCATCATTGGTAACTTAGCTGCTTAAATTATGTAATACAAATATTTTTACCTTTTATATGTGGAGAAACGAATGAATTTGTAAATAATATTAAATAAGTGTAGATAAATGTAAAATCAAAATTTAAGGTTAGAAATCAAATTGACAGTTCATGTGATAAATGAACAATCTCAGACCATTCGTTTATTTATGTTAGGTTATTATTTAAATATTAATTATTAATTTTTTATTTCAAATTATAAATAAAATAAAATACGAACCTCGGTGAAACACTTTCCACTTCGGTTAGTAATATAATATTATTCTCAATCATTATAGTAATATGTCGATTCCTAACCTTTTAGATGTTGGGAAATATGTCATTCCTAACTGTAATAACAATCTCTTGGGTGAGAAATAACAGATTACACATCCACCTCACGGGTTGCAAATGTTTTAGGGGTTGCCTAGCAATATTGTCATAGATCCCTATAATAAAGTAGGCTAAACAAATTTTAATAGAGCTGTCAAAATTATTAATAAAATTAAAGGTTATAACTCACTGATTTATTTTGAAAATTATTGATTTAGAAAGAGGATGATACCTCGGTGGGAGTTTCATCACAGCCTCTCGCTATATCGCATATATCTCAAAATACATAAGCCGAAACATTAGCCCTCGACTGTAATGAAACATATCCCACACCAGATGTAATATACTATACATATAATTGATAAATAATTTAATATTCTTTATTATTTCGAATTTTAATTGACACAAAAATGACCCCTGTACTCTCCACGCCAGCAATGAGTGAGTGACTATGCCATTATCATTACCGATATGGAACATGTGTGTTAATTACATAAGTCACTTGAGAAAAAACTTTTCTTGCGTGACTTATTTGCAATGTAACACACTTGTACCATAAATAACTATTTTTATTTTGTTTCATATTTGTAATTATTTCATAATTTGTTAATTTCCTATACATAGTTACCCGTTTTTCGAGGTTCAATATTAGGATCTCGGAAACTATAAAAGATACGAAGACCATTTTAAAGATGTTTTGTTTTTCCGACAGGGTTGGCCTGATTTAAATCATTTGATTTAAATCACGATTTATATCAACTGATTTTAAAAAAATCATTGATTTAAATCAAATTTTATAAAATAATACTTTTTTGTCAAAAAATCAATTGTTTTTCAAATTTGTTGTTTTAGTTTGCTAAGGGCCGGTATTTTCACTTGCGAATAAAGGTTTAGATAAATTTATCCTTCGGATAAATATTTTTGTCGTCTTTTCACTTGCAAATAAATTTATTCGAAAGAATAACATCTGTTATTCGCGAGATAAATTATTCGGGACTTGGGTAGCGAATAACCGTTTATTCGTAAGTTCATTACATTTCCACATAGTGCAGATTTATTAACAAAATGGATATATTAAATATTATGATGATATTTTCAAATTTCTAAATTATCGCATTTTTCTCGAAATTTTTCAAATACATTAATAAAAAATAATACATCGTTGAAAAGAGAAAAATGGCGGTTTCTATTTTATTAAAATAATTATGGGTCGCCATTTGAAAAATAAAAGTTGATAGTCGTATTTTGTAAACCTGGCTTTATAAAAAATATCTACATCTGCCATCAAATAGTATATGTAAAATAATAAAACTTTTATATGAGCCATTTTTTTCTATTACTTATAATAAAAAAGTTAAAGGAGGGGGGGAGCGTCTTCCCAGACTCACCCTGTATACTACATATAAGCAAAAATTCAAATGCATTCCTTGGGGTTTTAATACAGATTTCGTTTTCGTTCATGAAATAAAATATGTATATTGCGTTTAACACAATTAAAAAGTGCAATAACACCAACAAGTCTGTAATAGTAAAAAAAATAAAAATCATGATTTATTTGATTTAATGATTTTTGATATATTTAAATAAATTATGATTTTTGCTAACCGTTTTCCGAACAATGTATAGCTCACTAAATAAATACAAAAAAATCATCTTTTGCTAATTTTTATTTTTACAAATAACTTTCTTCAAAGTATGAAACAATATAGTTTTGGTTTACACTTAGGGTTTTCATTTTCTTTCGATGGCGATACCTCGGGAAATACTAAAATCTTGATATCACTTCTGGATTTCAAGTTTTTAGCTTTCCAACGATTGTTTATTTATGCATCCAATTTTATCTACTTAAAATCTAATTTATATTTAATTACATTTATTTGTTTGAGGCAAGTATCTACGAACTAAGGCATGCAAAAATACCACTTCCGCCATACACAGTATTATCTAAAAATTATATCATACCCGGGAAGCTAGTTAATGTTTCCAAAATCAGAAATGTTCTAAATTTCTTATCCACCATAATGTTTCCTATGCTTACTTTGATGTAGCCGGGTAAGATAATGAATACTTCATTATATTACACGACTCATTGTAAGCAATAATCAAGGCAATAATATTCAAGTATCGCATAAATGTAAACAAAGAAATATACGTATCTTTATACATTGTACGTTTTATGAATTATTTAAGTTGAATATATAACTTCGTTCTTCAAATATGGTTTACGGATAAAGATCTTATCAGTGGCGGATTAGGGAGGGGGCGGTCCGCCCCGGGTGCCAGGGTAGCTAGGGGTGCTCTGAACAGATAATGTGTCTATATATTAGATGTGGGTTTGCACAATTTAAAAATACGAAAAACCAGTAAATACTAAATTAAGTTTATAGCATCAAAATGGCACGTCAATTTTTTTAGTAAGATTCCATCTCAATCGAATGAAGAGAAATTATTAAAAATATCGAAAGTATATTATGCTTAATAATGAATATTAATAAAGAAATATACTGATATAATTGAAATACTTCGGATATAAGGGGTTTTTGTTACAGCGGTTCGTCACGAATATGAATATATTTTGATTGGCGACTGAAAGGACGCTTATAAAATGTATAACGAATAGCGTAGTAGAAGGAGGTTCTGATTAATGGCATACTTTCACTCGCACACTTAATTGTCGCTACTTAATTTCAAATGACTAATAAATATAATTGATACTTTTAAATAGAACACAAATTTCTTGGGGATGTCGGTCGTGATTAAATAAACTTAATTTTTCTTTTTCATCGACGTTTCGGTTTCTTTATTGTTGAGCCTTAATCATGATTCAAAGAAAATACAATAGGTACACAATCATTATAGTTTTATAATGATGAGTCAGCAATTAAAATTGAAAAGAGACTTCATAACTGATGTGTAGGTACTGTACGAAAACTAGCAGTGGAGCTGATACTGATAGTGCAAATTTTGTTTTCCACGGCCTACTTTTCTTATTCTCAATCATTCTAGCGTGACCTCGTATTAAATATTAAGTACACTATTATTCACGAAAGATGACTATTCAAGGTCATTTGTTCGAAGAAAGAATACACATCACTTTATAGCAGTAGCTTAGCAACATTTTGTATTAGAAAGAGAAAGATTATTTGACCTATGTCTATTTAATATATGTGGTGCGACAGATACTCTTAAATACTGGCATTACTTTCTAACTCACTATAAATAATAATGACATATGTCGTAGAATTACAGATACCTAATTATCTAGTACCGTCTAGTACACTGCTCTCTGTGCTAATATTTACGCAGTGGCGTTGACGTCTAAATTAAATTATTATTCCTTGGTTTGTAAGTTAAGTCTATGTTTCTGTATTTTGCAAAAACATAAGTGAAGAACATAAATATTCCAGAAAGGCATTATTTAGAGAGAAACATAATTTTCAAATGAATTATTCTTATTTTTTCATTTAAAATGTGTCCGTAAATATTTCATGTTGCACGCCTATGCAAACGAAATGCAGTGGTTATCTGCAAGTAATATTATATCAGACGGCTCACAAATGACCTTGAATAGTCATCTTTCGTGAATAATAGTTTATCAAGTATTTTTACATTAAAATGTGTTAATTAAATTATACTACATCTTATAGGAGCAGATAATAGGAAGCTCATAATTACATATTACATCAGACTTATCCGGTTAATCATCTGCCAATGCTCTGTACGTAAAAAATGACGTTATACAATAATTATAGTGTAAAAAGTAATTTGTAAACTCTTTCGCATGGTTACTCACTGATTTTTAAACTTTATTTTTAGTACATTTATCATATTCTATATGATATATACAAAATGGAATGTAAAAAGCCAAGTACCCATATTAAACGTCTAACTTAAATCGATTTAAAACTGCTTTAAAGCATTTTACAACATTAAAACTTTCTGAAATCGTTTCCTGTAATAGCAACAAGAATTAAAAGGGGATTAAAAAGCCTAACTTTGTTCATAAATCACATAGAAAGTCTCTACCGTATTCGCATTTTCACCACGTTCTCATTTTTAAATTTCAGGTCGTAACAAAAACCGGGAAATATATCTTTCTTTTGTATTCATGTCAAATTTACGGAATTTAAATACCTATTTATAAATTATTCCTAAATACAAAATATCCTAATTTACATACTTGACGTTGAAGAGAACGATGACCACATTGTATTCCGTCTCCTGTTCATTGACAACCTGAACGAATTTCTGTTGAATCCATGCTTAAAGTCATCAAAAAATGGATCCTCCTCTTCAATTGTTTCGTCTGGTCGCGGGTATTTTAGTTGAAATCTCAACTGTGGGTGACAGTTTTCTTTCAAAGGTATTTCTAAAAGTGCCGCAGCCTTCGGAGCCACAACTTCAGGCATGTCCGTTAAAATTAAAGGAGTCTCCTTGTGTTTACTGTGTAGGAAATCAACCTTTTTGAAGTTGAGATAAGATGGTAACTGTCTTGACTTGTGTTTTGTCTCCATAGGAGTTTTGAGTATGGTTTCCACTTCATTGTTGAAGTTCTCCTCAACAAGGAAGTTGGTGTAGTTGTTGTCTTCGTCTCTTTGCTCGTGGATGTCAGAGAGGGAAGGGCTTTTGGTAACTTCATGTCTTTGGTGTAGGAATTTTGTTCCAATAATCCGTAAACTCTCCCTTACAGATTTGGAACGTTTTAGGTTATTTGTGGTGAGGAAGCTAGAGCTACGACGTCTCTCTATTAATTCAGACATTCTTTTCTTCTGTTTAACTGGTGTGTTTTTGCCTACTTTAACCATCTTCCTCTATAATATTATGCATTACACTTCACTATTCGTTCTTAATGTCAGTTCACTCGACACTTATCACAGTTTAAATTGCTTGTAACGAACTTTTCATGACTAATACCACTACTAAAATTTATTCTATGTATAGTTTGCACTAAAATACAGTCACTGAACACAGTTATATAAATTATATTAACGTATTTCACATGTAAATAAAGTTTTTAAAAGTCTTTTGACTGTAAACACACAGCGTCCATGTTCAGCGAACGTATTGTAATTTGTAAACAGCTGTGCGATCATAGTCGCTTGGAATTCCCCGACCCCCGCCATACAAACGGTGAATGACTATGATGGTAGGGGGCTCACGTGACTTCTTCTTTCGAATACAATCGGTTCACACATACTTTCCCCTACAGTAGAAATCATTGGCGGGAAAAACTTAACAATGCTACGCTGCACTGAGTAATCAAGGGTAATTGTCGTTAAATTATTTATAAACATCTCTTTTCTAAAAGAAAATACCAGTAATTATTCTCTCTAAATTGTTTTACTAAATAAGTAGCAAGTAGTTACACTTTAAACGATTTTTAAATTGATTGTAATAAGACAATGAAGAGTAATGGAAAATGCAGTTATTGTTGGAATTGCATATTTCCTGTCAAATTATTCTATTACTTGTGTCATTTTATTTTTTATTAACGCTGCTTATAAAAGCATCTTTGGGCCATAGCCATCCATTAAATAATTAGAATTTTGTCTCCACCCATTCTGTCATATTCAGTAATGTCGTTTATTTAGTTTTTATGAGGGTTCATAAGATAATACTATTATTTTATTATTAAAAATATAAGTTACAAAATAAGCATTCAAAATTCAAATTCAATTGGTAAGTTTATTAATAAAAAATCTGGTGTGGCCAACACAATACCTCCCGCCATTACCTGCTAGTTTATTTCTTATAATATAGTCTAATGTAATCCAAGTAACTATCTTTTTTGAATCCCTCAACAAGATTAAATCCCAATTACAGAGTGGGTTCACATTCACACACATCCATGCCTTAGTGGAATCCGAACTCGGAGCCCCGAGGGCCCTCATGACATGAGGCGTTGCTCTAACCATTGAACCACCGGAGCTATAATAAAATGAAGATTAAATTTTAAATACCGGGATAGAATAGAATTCACTAATCCACAAATGAGCATTAGCTTAAACATTTTTGGGAATCGTTAATTTTTATTAATCTAAATACATACATACATATTTACTTATGCTGGAAATTGTATTGAATTCCTTTTCTATTGTTCTATTTACTTTTTTCTTTTTAAAACGTTACTAATATTATTTTGAAATGATTAGTATTAGTTCTTTGATAGTGACATTTATCTGTCAGTTACATACATTTGAATAACTGCGTTTTGTTTGTTTAAAGCGTAGGATCCGGGATTTAAATTATAGATAATTTTATAAATTTATCCATATAATAGAAGAAAAAGTATTAATGCAATTCTATAGAAAATTTAATAATCTTTAATTTTTATAATAACATTAATATCGAAAAACATTAAAGGTATTTTTCGAAGAAAAACTATTTTGAGCTTCTAGTAAACTGCCATTTGCGGTCATCAGATTTTCACCAAAATCTAATGGGCTCTTTCCATTACAGAAAAAGGTCGAAATACAAGGTTTCAAAATTTTCTGAATGATAGTATTTGAGCTAGAGTGGAGGATCCACACACACATACACACAGGGAGGTAAAAAATTAACTTACGTTACAGCGAAGAAATTGTCAACAACGAGCATCGTTTTAAAATGGAATGTCCTAAATTAGTCAATACGAATTTTTGAAAGACAAGCGTGTTATATCCTATATCCATCCTTATCGCGCACGCTTGTAGTCATTGCAAATGAAAGAGATAAATGTATGCCAATTTCTTAATTCGTTCACGAAACTGATGACCTTGACCGGACATCTTTAAAACAATTTACTGTATATATCATGGCAAATTTTGCAAGCTCACTTAATTTTGTAGATTTATTGTATGCATTATTCATATTTACATAATTATTAAAGTATTTAATTTTGATACATAATATTATTTACAGTTAAAACAATATATAAATGCTAATATTTAATCTTTACATACATTGTAGTAGTATTCAATTCTTCAAATTTTATTATTTACAAAGAAAGAAGGAAAGAAACGATTCTGTAGTAGGGAACCAATAAAAAATATATTCGTATATTTTAAATACTCAATATATTTTCAAACTTCTTATATTATATACAAGTATTACGTGACATGTTAAAAAACCTTATGAGCGTTACATGAGTTAATAAAAAGTATTTTACTAAATTTCGTAAGTATTTATGAATATAAATACGAAAAAGAAGTGCGACAAAAACGAGCGACTCCGTGGAAACTAATATTTATTTTAAAAAATTTCCTATGTCAAGGTATGAAACTTTGATGCATTTTCATCCTGATTTACATTATACTTTTTTACCTCCCGCTACCCTTGGTAAGGGAGGTATAGGGATCGTGCTAAAAATCGAATATTGAGATTTTGATAAATGACCACATTATAAGGTCCATAGAATCCAATTTTAACATTGTCACGATGATGTCTGTGTGTATGTGTGTGTGGATCATTTAGTCTAACTCAAATACTATCATTCAGAAAATTTTGAAACTTTGTATTTCTACCTTATTCTAATTTGGGAAGAGACCATTAGATTTTGGTGTATATTAGATAACCGGAAATGGTACTTTATTTGAAGCTCAAAATAGATTTTCTTCGAAAAATATCTTCAAATGTTACTTTTTGAATATTTGTGTTATTATAAAAATTATAAAGATTATTAAAATTTCTACAGATTTGTATAAATACTTATATATATATATATATATATATATTATGGATAAATTTATAAAATATCTATAATTATAATCCCGGAGCCTACGCTTTAAACAAGCAAAACTCCTTGGTTACACAGTTCATATCTCAAATGTATGTAACTGACAGAAAAATGTCACTGTCAAAGAACTAATCATTTCAAATTAATAATAGTAACGTTTTAAAAAGAAAATAGTAAATAGAACCATAGATATATGGAATGGATCTTAATACAGTTTCCGCAATAACTAAATAAGTATATATATTTAAATTAATAAAAATTAAATAGCGGGAGGTTTGGTGTTGGTCACATCAGATTTTTTAAAATGAATGTTAATTTGTCACGAGATATTGTTAAAAATGTTATCCACAGAAATCAAAGCTTTTCTTTTTGAATTTTGTTTTAGAAGTGGAAGCAAATTAGAAACGACTTTTGGTATGTTCATCACCAAACACTTCCGAACACAGCCCAAAAGTCAAAAAAGTGCGCACAAAAGTCTGTCAAGAAACCATTTCTTGACTGCACTACTATAAATTTAAGAAAACCGAAATCCCAATGGTCAACCTCGATTAAAGGGGTCCCTGGTGTCTATTGTATTAAATTATCTAAATTTTATTAATTAATCATACAAACAAAATAACAGTTTATAACGCTTTTCTAATAATCTGCAAACTTAGCTGCAAAATATCAATTTGCAAAGTTGTAATAAGTTACACTACTTTTAAACTATTCAAAACTTTTAATTTGCTAAGTTGGACGAACGAGTATAACTTATTCAAGTATATTTCTGTAGCAGTTTCGGCTTTATAACTTTTCCAAAAGACATTAATTCCAAGAGTTTCCAAAGTACCTATTGGAATTTAAAATCTTCTATGAAAAATGTCACATCGTTGCCTGTAATCTCAATTTGAAACGAGGCTTTCCACTCAAGTTCAATAACCGTTTCAGGTGGTAATAATTTATTTAACTAGTGAATTTATAGTATTTATGGTACAGGGGATAAAGACATAATTTTATTGATATGCGGAAAGCTAGAACACGAGGTGTTAGCAGAATGTGCTAATTTTTACGAGTATATAAAATATCTTCACTCAATAGTAACCTAATACAAAGTGATCAAAAATGGCTGAAGCGTGCCGCTTCATACGATTTTGACATTTGCCGCTTACTTAAAACTACAGCATTACTATTTCCATGGGCGTACCTTTGGAATTTTGCTAGTTGTCATAAGGAATAATCATAATCCTAAGAAAACGAAAATATGATTCAAGAAGAAATTTGTCACGCTCTTCATTAAAAGCCATAATGAAAGGAAATTACTTAAAGATTTATCACGCGGCAATGCAAAAAAATATTAAATGAATCAACGTACTGTAACACGATGGGGGTGCGGATCTGGATGATGATACTACTGATGATACTGTTTACTATAGCTTACTCCAGCGATGACACTCTTACTGACTGGTGAACGCCTCGAATGATTGGCGTCCACGACTTAGTGAGAAAGGATTTCGTGAGAAGGAATTCGTGAGAAGGAAGAACACACATACACTAACACTTTACACTGAATGAACACTTACATTACGACATGGACAATACTGGATATTTTTTAACTAAATAACTAAAGTTTTTATTTAGATGGTTACATTGCGTAACCCAGCGGGCGGGCGTTCTGCACGCGCCCCGGATCTAAAAGACTACATGTTCCGTCAACAACATCTGCACGACGCGACGAACTAATCTCGACTCTTACATGTTTCCTTCATGAGTAACTAAATTCGACTATTTAAAACAACGCGCTATCTTCAGGATTATCTTAGGGGTACAGGGTGCATAGGCTAGGGCATTCAAAGTCACGCACGTATACATAATGACCAACAAATAAATGTGCTGACTATCATAAACAGAGTTAAAATATGAATATTGAAACTATAATTTAGAAAAGTTTATAAAAAGTTTTTTTTATCTATTATTGCTCTTACCCTCGCATTGTCACAGTACGGCAATGATATTTATCAAATGTCATACACCTCTGCCTTCATCTGTCATATGTGGAATATAATTTCGATGAATTATAGAAAATAGAAATATAATTTTGACATTATTTTGAAACAAAAGTCATGTGAACTTCTGCCATTTTTGATCACTCTATATTTATAATTAACTATCAAGTGAGTTTATAAGGGCGATTAATAATCGAGTTAGGGCCAATTTTACAACTGTCAGTTAACCCTTTGAGTCGTTGTGGGTCCACAGTGGAACCACAAATCATATTTATTTCTTTTGACTGCCTGGTAGGCGCTAGCTGGTACCACAATACTGTATAAGCAGAAGTGGTGCTCTCTTTTGACAAACTAGCAAGATTTTTTATATACCTTGAATAGTAACAGTGTTTGTTGGGATTATCTGAGCGTCTCGTGTATGTTGTAACCTTTATTTTGCAAATTGAATTTATTTCAAAATTGGGTCAATGGCTGATTGATATACAATTTTATTTTATATAATAATGAATAAAAATCCAATTTTTTTACTTCTATTACAAAATAATTTACTGTAGTAGTTAATTCTTGCTTTTGTAACGTGGTTCCTTATAGAACCATTAGGCTTCCGCAATATTTTTTCGCCACCTTTTTTAGCAAATCCTGGCATTTTTAACTTAGAAAACGTAACATTGATCGATGAAATTGCCTTGTTGATCGATATACCGTCTGATGGGCGTTCAATGTGGTATGTGACCATAATCAAAAATCAATATATGTCATAACATATAAAAACTAACTGCTATAGCTTCTCATTATAATAATAATAACTAAACATAAGTTAGAAATAATATTGTTATTAGCAATTTAATGCCTTGGAGAAGGGATATGTATGTGACGTCATCATGGTAGGATGGTTGAGGAAGACAGATAGACTGGGAAAAATAGGATAGATATAGATCAGCATCGAGATTATGATGGCGACATCTAACTACAACTATCTCTTTCCCTCCCTGTCTATCTGTCTTCTTCCATGATCCTATCATAGTGACGTCACATATTTCTTCCCAAAAATTTTAATAATTATTTTCTCGTAAACTACCAATAATAAATCGATTAAAAAAAATATGGGTATTTTATTTTTCGTGTAGCATCATATATTTAATAGTCAAAATTTGGTCACTTACCCCATCACATCAGAAGCACATACAGAAGATGAATGAATTTACATTTGTAGGTGTTGCACACTCCTTGTGGTTCTAAAGTGGAACCACCATTTTTTCGAAAATTGGCAAATAAAATTTTATTTTTCTGACATTATACACTAGTTTTAAAATGTTCTCATTACGTTTAAATAAAAAAATTAAAATTTTCCAAAAAATATTTTTTTGAAATAATTCAGGCCGCAAAGGGTTAAACCATGAATAATTTATTCCAATTTTAAAAGGGACAAAATTGACCCCTGTGGTGCACTCTCCACGCCAGCAATGAGTGCCCGTAAGGTAACGCCTCGTAAGCGCCCGCACGGTACAAATATTTCATCATTACCGATATCTGTGTGTACAAGCAGATTGGCACACCCAGCAATGGGTAATATGCCGTGATGATATATTTATATATATATATATATATATATATATATATATATATATATATATATATATATATATATATTTATTTATTTATTTTATTTATTTAGAAAAAAAGGAAAAATGTCGCATCAGGATTTGACATTTAATGCAAATTTGACAATTTGGGTTATAATTTCGATGCTATATTATTTGTTTATCTGAGGATTAAGATATTCATGGTTTATCCAAGTATTGTAAAATTGACCCTTATTTTAATTCTTTAGATAGATTATTAACCGCCGATTAACACGCGTTAGTTAAGACAATATTATTTTCGTTGATTGTATCTCATTAAATTGGAGAAAATCTAATTTTATTCCACAATAAAAAATTAGATTAATAAAGTTTGAAATTTTGACAAAAATTTATAAATAAGTGTTTATGGTTGGTGTTTACAACTTCGAAAATAAAATTACCGACAGCTGTCATTTAGTATATTCTTAATTAACAAGCAATAATATCAATAATACATGTCATCCTTTTTCTTAAACAGCTTTTTACATTAAATTAAATTATAATTGCTTTTATCAGAACGCAAATTGACGGCTCAAATGACAGTTGTTCTGTTCTGTACCTATGTGCTTTGCTTGTATAAAATATTTAACATTTGCAAATTCTTGTGCTTATGTCTTTTTCGAGAGCTGTCAAAAGAATCCTAGCTGTGAATGAGCCTTAATAGAAAATCGAAATCATCATCATAGTTGTTATTAATAAACGGTATTCTATACATTATAAGAGTTTCATTAATATACGATTAACGAAAATTACTGTCTTTACATTAATTTAACGCAAATTTTGTTATACCTACTTCATTTCACGTAAAAAAGTAGTAGATGGGCTTGAGAGCCGACCATTTTTACATGCGTTAAATAAATAATTTAAATTCGTGAAACCCAACTTTGTCAATAATAAATATTATCATCTGTAAAAATGTATAAGACCTGAATATTAAAAATTACAACAAAACATCGTTAAACATCACTTAATTCTATAGATTTTATTTGATAATTGACAACTGACAGGTGATATTTTTTTCCTTTTTGTGAACTAAGTTTGCATTATGGTCAATGAAAGGGCAGAATTTATATCCCCATCTAAACCACTGTTTTCTTACGTGAAACGAAGTATAGTACTGATTTATGATTACTGTTATTTATGATTTTATTCATCCTTCAATTTTATTTTTGTGGTTTTAAAATATGTCATTTACTACAAATACAGTATTCAGAATCAAATGTTCATATGATGCTATCATATGATGTTAGGGAAATGTCAGCTGTAAAATGTTATCTCAATTCAATATATTTTACTAAACAATTGCAATGTGCCTAGAGGTGGATCTATGGTCTACTGAGCCAGAGGTTATAGGTTTGTTTAAATCCGGTATCTGGTAATTAACAAAAAAATCCACTGTACCCAATTGTTTCCGCATTTATGTATGTTGCTGTAAGTTATTTCTAAATGTTATAAATTTGTTGAGTTGAGTCGAGAAGGATCAGCTGGGAATTCGTTGAAAAAATGAACAAGGCCTTGGTGATCCACAATTTGTTTTTTTTTTAAACTGATTTTAACTTAAAAAAATATTTTTTGGCAAATTGTTATTAAACAATGACTACTTTTTATATTATACTTTATAATATGCTGATGATGAACCACTAGAGTTCGAAACGTTCGTTTTTTTAATAAAAAAAATTGTGGATCACCAAGGCCTTGTTCATTTTTTCAATAAAAGTTATAAAATTCATGATTTTCTCATACATTTTTGTAATTTATTTCTTCAATAAAAATTCACTTCAATATCGCATCATTGAATTCGTAATTTTACGTAGATTCCAAATATATAAAAATATAGGCTGTCACATTTAAAATAAGAAAGTTGCATACTGTATTTTGAGAACCACTGGTTTAAAAAAAAATTGTTTCGCTCATTTTAATAAACTCATGATATAGAAATTATTTTATAATTTAACCGATCTCGTAGCTCGAGATAGCAATAGTGAACATTCTGTATAACCTCACTCTTGCTATAGTCGCCGTCAAATAAGTATGAAATGAACTGATGCTCAACGTTTTCTCTTCCCCGAACCCTGTCCCTTACCCTGGCAACAGTGTAGAAATTTCCAATCCATATTTATTTGACGGCAAGTGTAGAAAAATCTGACGTAACTCCAATCTTGATTTCTATATTTTTGCGGGGGGAGGGGGGGGGGGGTTGACTCTAAATCCTAGTTACGTCGATAAACAGTTGATACATTAGATCAGTAGGTAATATTAATTTTTTCACAAGAAGAACTATCTAATCTAATCGCACAAATATTAATAATAAAAACAGTTTTATTTATTGGCTAATGCAAACTACTGTCCATTATTGCAATTGTTTCTTAATAAAAACTCAATTTCCATAGTATACTAGGTTTAACTTAAATTTAGAAAAAAATGGTGAATAACTCCGAAATTATTGGTTTTAGGCATAGGATACCCTTTAATAAGATAAAAAGATAACATAAAAAGAAACCCAACTAAATAATAAAAGTTTTCCATTTGAAAATGACGAGTTATAGTCGTTTGAAATTGAGTAAATTTGATTCGCTTTATTGAACAACCTGTACAATTATATTTTAAAAAAATTATATGAGAACATAAAGTATAGTTATAATTGTACCGAAAAAAAAATTCTTAATTTTTACTATTAAAATAACTTTAGTACGCCTTTATAAAGTAATGCGTGTATTATAGGTCATTTTTAGAGAAAAAACGGAATAACTTGACAACGCCGAGGAAACTTAAAAAAATATATATGTGCGTATAGCTGAATAAAATACAATTCAAAATATATGAAAATATGTAAAAAAAATCTGATGTGGCCAGCACATTACCTTCCGTCAGTTCTATGTATTTTGTACAAATTTCATACGGAAAGTTCCTTGCTAAATTAAATATTCTATTTCTTGTACGTTACCTTCCAGCAGTTGCATGTATTTTATGCAAATTTCATACAGAAAATTATTATTTTGTGACGTTTTCTATATATAGTGTAATGTATCTGCAGAAATAAAAGATTTATTATTATTATTATTTCTTGTACATTACCTTAAAGCAGTTGTATGTATTTTATACAAATTCCATACAGAAAGCAGAAGATCCTATATTTCCAGTAAAATATAAGACAAACACACTATGTCAATTTCACTTGACACTGACAGAATTTTCTTAATATAGTAGTTGTTTCCATAGCTATGGCTACTTTATGAAATTTAATTTCTTTATAATTTTTTAACTCTATATCCATTTAATATTAAGTATAAAATGCAGTCAAATCGTATAGAGAATAAAATATTCTTTAATATTTATAATAACATCAAATGTGAAAAAATTATATTTAACATAGTTTTTTCAAGAAAAACTATTAAAATCTTCAAATGATGGTACTTCCGGTTGACCAATTGTAACCAAAATCTAATCAGCTCTTCATATGGATGTAACGAAGCAGTATACGAAAAAATTATAATTTTTGTAACTGTAGTATTAGAGTTATCGCAGACGAAAATTTTGTTACACACACACATCCACACACACACACGCACACACACACATACAGACATCATCGTAAAAATAGTAAATTCGTATTCTAGGGACCCTAAAACGTGCTTATTGATTAAAAACTCATCATCGAATTTTTTGACCAAAGACAATACCTTCCTTACCTAAAGGTGACGGAAGGTAAAAAGAGAAACAATTCTCGCCCATCCGTAATGCAACATCCTGTATATGTGAAAATGATTTTATGTTATACTCCTTGAGTAGAGGAATAAATTTTGTTAATAAATTTATGCTCTATTTCTAACGACAAGGGGAATATCGAAGACTGTCATTTCAAAGACTCATTCTGTATATATGCTCGTGAAACGCAAAAATTTTCACAGTAGCAGTAGCAACGATTTGTATTAATACGAAGAATTTAAAAATCATTTATTCAAATAATCGCTGGTGGAGCTATACATCATTTTACGAGCATATATGTATGTATTATGTACATAATGTATTGTATTTAGTTACATTTCCAAACAAGGTATTTTGACACCGGCCTGAAGTTAGCCCCGCCCATTATAGCACCAACGGTCTTTTTTATCTTATTAGTTAGTGCATCGTTAGTGCTTTTTAGTGCACTATAAACGAACGTTAGTGCACATCGCCTTATTAAGTAAATTATAAAAATTATGGGTGGGCCAAGTTCAACATAAATTTTAAGATTTATTTAGTATTTACCATATCATTAGTTAGTGCATCGTTAGTGCTTTCCAATGATCCCAACAGTTTCGTTAGTGCTATTACCATACACCAGAAATTAAGAAAAAAACTCTGGGTGGGCCAACTTCAAATTAAATTTTAAGATTTAATTAATACGTACACTGTCGCTAGTTAGTGCATCGTTAGTGCTATCTAATGAACCCAATAGTTTCGTTCGTGCTATTTCCATACATTCGAAATTATGAAAATACTCTGGGTGGGCCAACTTCAAATGAAATTTTAAGATTTAATTAATACGTACACTGTCGCTAGTTAGTGCATCGTTAGTGCTTTCCAATGAACCCAATAGTTTCATTCGTGCTATTACCATACACTCGATATTAAGAAAAAAATCTATGTGAGCCAACTTCAGATTAAATTTTAAGATTTAATTAATACGTACACTGTCACTAGTTAGTGTATCGTTAGTGCTTTCTAATGAACTCAATAGTTTCGTTCTTACTATTATCATACACTAGAAATTAGGAAAAAACCCTGGGTGGGCCAACTTCAAATTAAATTTTAAGATGTAATTAATTCATACACTGTCACTAGTTAGTGTATCGTTAGTGCTTTATCATGAACCCAACAGTTTCATTCGTGCTATTATCATAAACTCGAAATTAAGAAAAAAAAACTGTGGGTGATCCAGCTCCAAATTAAATTTTAAGATTTAATTAATATGTACCTTAATTTTGTTAATATTGTGCTTATATGGCTACTTACAAAATGCAATAACTATATTATCCTGAAGACCTGTAGAACAATTATTTGTATGAGTTAATTTTCTGAATCGTCACTTTGCACAAATGTTAAAAATTTGATAGCTTGTGATCGGCTTTTGTTTTTTTTTTTGCATAAAATCGTCGTAAATATGCTGTATATAATGTCAAATGAAATCTTTTCTAATGGGTTGCCGTACCCAAATGTAATAAATTTGATAGCTCGATCTACTTCAATTTTTTGCATTGTCGTTACAAATATATCGTGTATGATGTCAATTGAAATCTTTTCTAATAGATTGCCATACCCAAATGCGAAATATTTGATAGCTCGATCTACTTTTGTTTTTTGTATTAAGTCGTCACAAATGTTCTTAATGGACTGCCATGTGCAAAATGCTAAAAATGAAAAAACCAGATCGTCCCCGATCTGATCTGCTTCATTTTCTTGCAGTATTCGTAGCGAGAAGGTCGTGCAGTTATTTTAGGGTTTGTTTCTATTAAATTATAATATTAACACTTGCGACTGGGGTTGCCGCTACCCTTGGTAAGGGAGTTATAGGGATCGTGCTAAAAATCGCATATCGAGATTTTGGTAAATGAGCACGTTTTAAGGTCCCTAGAATCCAATTTTAACATTTTCACAATGATGTCTGTGTGTATGTGTGTGTGGATCCTCCACTCTAACTCAAATACTATCATTCAGAAAATTTTAAAACCTTGTATTTCGAACTTTTTCTGTAATGGAAAGAGTCCATTAGATTTTGGTGAAAATCGGATAACCGGAAATGGCACTTTACTAGAAGCTCAAAACAGTTTTTCTTCGAAAAATATCTTTAAATGTTATTTTTTTGAGATTAATGTTATTACCTATAAAAATTAAAGATTATTAAATTTTCTATAGATTTGCATTAATACTTTTTCTATATATTTTATGGATAAATTTATAAAATTATCTATAATTTAAATCCCAGATCCTACGCTTTAAGCAAACAAAACGCAGGTATTCAAAGAATGTAACTGACAGATAAATGTCACTATCAAAGAACTAATCATAATCAAAATAATATTAGTAACGTTTTAAAAAGAAAAAAAGTAAATAGAACAATAGAAAAGGAATTCAATACAGTTTCCAGCATAAGTAAATATGTAGATATGTATTTAGATTAATAAAAAATTAACGATTTACAAAAATGTTTAAGCTAATCCTCATTTTTGGATTAGTGAATTCTATTCTATCCCAGTATTTAAAATTTAATCTTCATTTTATTATAGCTCCGGTGGCGCAATGGTTAGAGTGGGTTCGAATCCCACTAAGGAATGGATGTGTGTGAATGTGAACCCACTCTGTAATTGGGATTTAATCCTGTTGAGGGGTTTTAGAAAAAGGTAGTTACTTGGATTAGATTAGACTATATTTTAAGAAATAAACTGTCAAAATTAGAGTAAAATTCGCTAATCCAAAAATAAGGATTAACTTCATCTTTCTTGTGACTCGGGCTGTAAATGGCGGGAGGTATTGTGTTGGCCACACCAGATTTTTTATAAGAAATAATACTCCTAGGTTTTCTGACTGGCTGTGGCTGTATACATTTAGCTATCGAATGAAACGGTTCCTTCTGACTGAAGTTGGGCAACACGGCGCAGGGCAGCACAGCACAATTTTTACCTCCCGTCCCGTCATACCGTAGGTAAGGGAGGTACCTAATGTTTTCGGTCCAAAAATTCGATAGAGTTTTCAGTGAATAAGCACGAATTAGGGTCCACACAACACGTTTTTACTATTTTTACAGTGATGTTTGTTTGTGTCTCTCTGTGTGTAACGATTTTTGCCTCTACGATATATATCAAACTGATAAAAATTTCTATTTTCCGTATTTAAGGTTTTTGCATTCATATATAGAGATGATTAGATTTTGGGTATTATTGGACAACCGGAAGAGATACTTTACTTGAAGCCCTTAACAGTTTTTAATGAAAAAACTATAGGTTGTTCATTTTATTTTGTCCACTATTGCTATCTCGAGAACTATAAGAGCTACGAGGTCGCTTAAATTAGCAAATAATTTCTATTTTACTTACTAGGCTATTTTACTTAAGATTTTTTTTTCAACTAATGGTTTTCAAATGTAGGTACCAACTTTGTTATTTTAGATAGGACCATAATTTTTTTATTTACTTATTAGACAGAGAATTTTATTTTGAATTCAGTGATATAATATTTGCATACCCTTTGTTAACATTTTTTTTTTTTTTGAGAAAAATAACTTAATGAAACTATGGCTACTATAAGAATACCACGAATGGAAAAAATACATATAATTTTTCACATAGATTTAGAGTGCTCTAACAGAAAGCAGTGAGTAGGGTTCATTAGAAAGCGCTAACGATACGCTAACTAGTGACAGTGTACAATTCATTAATCTTAAAATTTAATTTGAAGTTGGCCCAGCCAGAGTTTTTTCTTAATTTTGAGCATATGGTAATAGCACGAACGAAACTATTGGATTCATTAGAAAGCACTAACTAGTGACTGTACGTATTAATTAAATCTTAAAATTAAATTTGAAGTTGGCCCACCCAGGGTTTTTTCCTAATTTCTAGGGTATGGTAATAGCACGAACAAAACTATTGGGTTCATTACAAAGCACTAACGATGCACTAACTAGTGACAGTGTACGTATTAATTAAATCTTAAAATTTAATTTGAAGTTGGCCCACCCAGAGTTTTTTCATAATTTCGAGTGTATGGGAATAGCACGAACGAAACTATTGGGTTCATTAGAAAGCACTAACGATGCTCTAACTAGTGACAGTGTACGTATTAATTAAATCTTAAAATTTAATTTGAAGTTAGCCCACCCAGAGGTTTTTCATAATTTCGAACGTATGGTAATAGCATGAACAAAACTATTGGGTTCATTAGAAAGCACTAACGATGCACTAACTAGCGACAGTGTACCTATTAATTAAATCTTAAAATTTAATTTGAAGTTGGCCCACCCAGAGTTTTTTTCATAATTTCGAATGTAAGGTAATAGCACGAACGAAACTATTGGGTTCATTAGATAGCACTTACGATGCACTAACTAGCGACAGTGTACGTATTAATTAAATCTTAAAATTTAATTTGAAGTTGGCCCACCCAGAGTTTTTTCTTAATTTCTGGTGTATGGTAATAGCACTAACGCAACTGTTGGGATCATTAGAAAGCACTAACGATGCACTAACTAATGATATGGTAAATACTAAATAAATCTTAAAATTTATGTTGAAGTTGGCCCACCCATAATTTTTATAATTTACTTAATAATGCGATGTGCACTAACGTTCGTTTATAGTGCACTAAAAAGCACTAACGATGCACTAACTAATAAGATAAAAATGACCATTGGTGCTATAATGGGCGGGGCTAACTTCAGGTCGGTTATTTTGACGTGTATGCTAAGGTTGGTATTACTGTACAGGTGTACTGTGAGCTCAATGTGCAAGTAGACTTGCATATGAAACTTGGATGACCTTGGATGAAATTTAGTGTCCGATCTACTTTGAGAAAAAGATTCTAATATGAAACTTGGATGCGTTACATCCTGATTTGCATTATACTTTTTTTCTGACTAAAATCTAGTTCCAATTTAAGAACTAGATTTTACACAGAAAAAATTAAAATATAAATAAAGTTTAAGTTAGTGCAAAAAACAATGGGGTCTTCCACAATTTTTTTAATAAAAATTCAGCTAAATTGTAAGCGATCGGTATTTCTAGAGTTATCTGTTATGGCGTTAAGGTTAAGCCATAATATATTTTTTTAATATTCTTTGACGTACATGTTAAGCTCATTTTGTTCTCAAACAGTGGAATTCGCTAATAATTGGAGTCGGGTCGGCATACTTTTTTTGGGTCGAGTTGAGTGAAATCTCAAAAGTCTATAGACCGAGGGCTAGTGCTGTGTGATAAATGTATCATCCAAATACTGACCGTTGTTGCTCATTTAAAATACCCTGGAGAAAGATTTACAATCTTCCCCGGAAAATAAGACGATGGCCATGACCCACAGCTGGGTAGATCGTCTTTTTTTTCGGGAAAGATAGCAAATCATTCGCCAGGGTATTCAAAGTGACAAAGTGAGCACCAAGAGTCAGTATTTGGAATACTATGATACACTTTTCTCGTAGCACTAGCCCTCGGTCTATTATATCACTGCATAGATTGCCGATCTGGCAGCTTCTCGATTACATATTTTTAGACAGTTTGTCGATGAAATGATTGTCGACGAATGACATATTCCCTTTGGCGACTAAAATTAACGTGAATCCCTCACGCGGACGATATTTGCAACTCTTGAAAATGGTATTCTGTTGTGCATTGGATTCCTTGCTGGTTTCTTGTTTGTCATTTTGTTTTAAAGTACATATAAATTACTTAGAATTTGAGCAAAGAACGAAAAAATATTAACAACGTCAATTGCTGCGTTTATGGCTGTCATTCTCGGGATAGTAAGAAATTATCTGTCCCAAAAATTAGTGAGAGGAAGAGTGACATCCAAAATAAATTTGGTTTAGGAAAATACGAACTGGAAAACAAGTGACGAATTTTAAGAGGATAACAAAAATGAAAAGTATTGTATTATTTCCTGACCAATTCATGAGTAAAATAATACACTTTTCACTTTAGATGTACCATGCAATATACTATATTTCCTACATATGTAATTAAAACAATTTGAAAGATATTTGACATTAGTTCCATTTTAATTTTCTTAATTAAGTAAAGTAAGTACATATTTATTTAACATCCATGAATAATATATGGTACTATTTTACTATCTTGTATAAAATATTAAGACAGCTGTAATATGTTTGCACTGGCCACTATGGCCAGCTATACAAGAGCCTTTTGTAAATAATCAATTGTAAATTTAAAGTTCTTCTAATCTCATGAGGATATGACGTTAGAGCACTTGTTTAAACACAGCCCAGATTTTAGTCTGTAGCATTATGTCCATTAACGCCACATAAAAATAACAACCCGCGATTCAACAATTCTTCCCCTCCTATAAAACTTCGAAAAGAATTTGTTGCTTCCAAATAAGTAAAGATTTCCTTAGAAATAAGTCTAAGATAACTTTTTTCGAATGTCATTATAATTTAAGTACGTACACAAAATTATTACTAACACTATTTATAAAAAGTTTAATGAATTTGTTAGTATACTTTAAAACGAATGTTGGTTATACAATGTTTCTGTATGCGATCTTGTAGCTTGTAGCACAATACCATTTTCAGAGCACGTGTATGCTACAACACTAGCGCCGCCATCGGTAGTTTTAGTCGCCAATACCTCCTCTCCTATTCTTGGAATAAGGTATAAATGACAGGTTAAGAAAAAAATGCATCCTTTGTGAGCAGACAGGTATTATTTCATGTATTATCTAAGCTTGTATACCTGTACAACCTGCTGTACAGTGGCATCTAAAGTTTCCAACAGTGAAATTATAGGATTCTCTAACAATTGAATTCTTGTGCAGCTTTCGAGTAGAAAATCATATGAAATTATCATAAGTATTCTGCATATCAAGGTTGACTATGACTAAGCCATATTACACAAAACAATTATTTTTTTATAAAAAATATAAAAACTTGAGGAAATGAATTAGTTATTAAAGAACGGAAACACGTTTTAAAGTGTTCCGGGTAAGACCAATTTAAATAATTGGTAAATTCCTGCGTGAAAAAATTTGTATTGTTTTGACCTTAAAATTTTCAATTCATATATTATTAATAATTTTTTAAAATAAACAAAAAGTAAACCAACATTTTCCAGCTTGTTATTTTAATGAATTTAAATTGCAAATAACACTTAATTCCTAATTATTTGAATATAAATTATTTTAGTAGTTAATAACTTAATAACTGAATATTATGGATCTAATGTAATTGTAATTAAAATTAAGTGCAAATAGAAACTATATATGGTATGACTAGCGAATGAAAGTTGACCTTTAAATTATTTTGTGGATTTGGTTTCTTTTGAAACCCTACAGAAGAATAGAATTGTACAAAATATTCAGGTATGAAATTTTTGCATGAACCCATTTAAATACTGGACTACGAACTTTTCTGTAACGGAAAGAGCCCATTAGATTTTGGTGAAAATCGGTTAACCGGAAATGACACTTTACTGGAAACTCAAAATAGTTTTTCTTCGAAAAATACCTTTAAATGTTATTTTTTCGAGATTAATGTTATTATAAAAATTAAAGATTATTAAATATTCTATAAATTTGCATTAATACTTTTTTTTATATTTTATGGATAAATTTATAAAATTATCTATAATTTAAATCCAAGATCCTACGCTTTAAACAAACAAAACGCAGTTATTCAAATGTAAGTAACTGACAGATAAATGTCCCTATCAAAGAACTAATCATTTCAAAATAATATTAGTAAAGTTTTAAAAATAAAAAAATAAATAGAACAATAAAAAAGGAATTCAATACAGTTTCCAGCATAAGTAAATATGTAGGTATGTATTTTAGATTAATCAAAATTAACGATTCACAAAAATGTTTAAGCTAATCCTCATTTTTGAATTAGTGAATTCTATCTCCGTATTTAAAATTTAATCTTCATTTTATTATAGCTCCGGTGGTTCAATGATTAGAGCAACGCCTCATGTCTTGGGTGCCCTCGGAGCTCTGGGTTCGAATCCCACTAAGGCATGGATGTGTGTGAATCCTGGGTTTAAAAAGAGGTTGTTACTTGGATTAGATTAGACTATATTTTAAGAAATAAACTGTCAAAATTAGAGTAAAATTTGCTAATCCAAAAATAAGGATTAACTTAATCTTTTTTGTGACTCAGGCTGTAAATGGCGAGAGGTATTGTGTTGGCCACACTAGATTTCTACACTTCACCCAAATAATTTCATAGTACTTTAACAAATTTGAGGTCTACACATATTTGACTATGCTACATTTGTTTGTTCAGATATATGCAAGTATTTTTATTTATATTCCCTGATCAACACCTATGCCTACATCTCTTGCATCTCAATTTTTTATTCCTTTTGATACACATGTTAAATTTCTGACAGTTTCTGGGGATTTGCATTTCAGAGCAACAGGATTGAAGCGGCGAGGTCGTGTGTCAGGTGTCATGTTATTGGTAGGTGCTCCACGTTCATCCCCTTTCACAGCGTAGGTATAGTGAGAGTGGATTTCCCATTGGAAACAGATGATACAAAGTCAGGGAAAGTTTTTTTCAGACTGAAAATGATGAAAATGTAGAAAGGTTGTGACATCTGTAACCTCACATCAAATATTTACTACCGGGTTTTATAGCTTTTCTTACTTTCTTTTTTGTTGACAAAACAATATTTGAAATTTAGATAAGATGGAAGATAAAAAGGTTGATTGTTCAATTATAACGGGATCCTCCACCACAATAACAAATATAAATATGGGTCATTTATATGAAAACTACTAAAACTAGACCTGTATGGTAAGAGACATCAAAATTTAAAAAAAAAAGTTATTAGTTTTTAAAATATTCGAGTTTTTAATGAGCTTAACATCTTTACACTATTCCAAATTCTTATTGCTCTCAAGCCTTCCGCTAACACCATCACATCAAAAAACACTTGTGTGAATTTATGATAACGCCAGATAGAAACCAAATATCTGTATAACAATGAATAATATGTTGAATGCCCAGTTGCACCGCTGGCACTTAAATTTTAAGTATTCCTTAAATTGACAATATCGTATCGAAACGAAGCGTCAAGTGAGTAATTGAATATTGCTGTCAAAATTTCGATTTGCATTATTTTGTTTAAGCCCAACTTAAAATTTAAGGGTGAGCGGTGCAACTGGGCATTAGCCTACCAATAGAAATTAAAAATTGAACGACTTATTTTTTTTTTAAATTTTATATTTCTAATAATTATTGACAATGGAAGTTTACTAAACCGTATTGTAAAAGTCAAAAGTCAATAGAGGAGCTATTACTTACTCTAACTGAATCATACCTTATCTATAAAACAATTAACAAAAAAAAACTATCTTACCAAAAAAATTATAAACAAATCCAAATTCGGTTTGTTACAAACAGATAATAGTTATTTCATTCATGAATGCTGCAGGAGCTATAAATTAGTGTTTAGTGCCGTGTTGAATACACGATTTTTTGCCGATTTTAAAATTAAAATAGATTTATTGATTATTTTTATTTTTAATACCTATTTTGAAAGTTATCCCCAACAAATTATGTTGCTATGCGTTTGTACTAAAAGTATCTACACTTTTTCATTAAATATATGTCACTATTTAAGTAAGATTAAGTAATAGAAAACCGCTACACTGATAACCCGCTGGCAACCAATCACTCCGCTTCTCTCCCTGTGGGCTCCCATCGACGCTTAATATAAAATCCTTTACTTTTCAGTGGCGACAAGAGTTTTATTAACCGTGGTTTTAACTGGGGTTAATTAGGGGCTGAAATATTACAGAAAACTAGTTCTATTGGATGCAATACCGATTTTGTCTTTATTTTTGCATTTTCTCGCTCAGAGACCGATAATAATCGACTCTAAATAGACTTAAAAATATTGTGAATTCATATAATTTTCACATATACATGAATTAGCGTTGACTCTACTCCTTGTACGGTGCATTTTTCATTGAATTTATGAATCAAAGCTATAAAGTTAAAAATACTTTTTATTGCGAGATTCTCGCTTCTCGCAGTTGTTATATCGATCTCGTCTCGAATTTTAAACTACAATCTCGTTCTCGTTCTCGTCTCGCATGATGCAACGAGACGAGATGCGAGAGTACTCTCTCCTCGTCGTGCATCACTACTTTTTTATAAGAGATTGTATATTTAAGAGTCCGCAATACTTTATAACCCTAAATTTAAAAAAAATGATACGTTAAAATATTAAATTCACATTAATTTTTAATGTGAGAACATACCTATTACCTATTCCTCGAAAGTTTTTTACTAATTAAAATTTAATAAATAATTTATCAAAGAACTTTTATTTGAGACGAGGGACATGTATTTCACTTGGTATTTGACAACTTTATTAATATTTAATAATGCAATTTGTTAATCTAGTAACCTACAATTTGAGAAAGGGGGCAACCGGCAACCGCTTAAGATTCTGAATTATTCAAGCATGCGGATTTAGGTCTTACTAGGTAAGTAATGCTGCAATTCTGTGCACACTCGTAACGTTAGCTACGATATCTGTAAGACTCGGAAATCACTACGATCAAAAATGCAATTCTGTTCTGACACATATCGTAACAAACGAGTACTCGTAAAACGTTCCGATTTCTCGTAAATATTTACTGTCAATTATCACTTGTCTGTAAGAATCGTAAAATATTTTAGATTGTATGTATGTCCGTTACATATTAATAAAATGGACAATATCAAACAAATTTTGTACAGAAGCTCTTTTACAAGAACATTTAAATAGGAAATTTTTTTGTGTAGTTTACATAAAATAATATTTTTCTTGTAAAAATATTATAGAAACTGTAAAGGTTATAAAAAATATATATATATACGGGACTCCTTTCATCCTTTTGAAATTTTCGATTCAAATATTAACGGTCTATTTCAATTGGAGAAAATAATAATTTCATAAATGAGTTGTAATTTCAAGTGGTAATTTACCTCTTTACTTGAAGGTATCTACAATATTTTAAAAAGTTAAAATATTATTTTTATACGAATTTTTGAATATAGGTTCTAGCTACTTTAAATTTTAATACTACAGGGTCATTTCAAAGTTTTCTAGATTGCAACTGTTGCATAATTTGTAAGTCGTCCATATCCTGAGAAATAAAAATAATTGTTCTTTAGTTGGTGATCATTTATTACCTTAATGGGCAAAATTTCCCCAGAGCGAGAGGTATAAGCTATCTCCATCTAACCAACGGCAAAAAATGAAATAAAAACAGTATTGTAACCGCGGTAACGAGTGTAATTTTCAAATATTTGAATTAGGTATTTGAATATTCATGTCATTCTGTCATTCATGTGATTAAGGTGATTTTGAAGTCGATAATAATTTGTGCTTCGGTTGGTGTTGGTAATTATGTTAATTCTTGTGATTATACATATTGTGCGTTTTGCTATTGTAAAGACGGTGTTTCTAAGAAGTCCAACAATTATTGCAACATATTTCTTTTGGACAATAAAAAAAGGTATATTCCATCCATTATATTAACATCGTATTTATTCAATTAGTTTGTTATTTCTAAATAACTACATATTTATACTTCGAATTTTGATGAATAACGAAACTGATACAGTAAAGGACATAAACTATTATTCACGAAAGATGACTATTCAAGGTCATTTGTGAGCCGTCTGATATAATATTACTTGCAGATAATTTCATTGCATTTCATATGCATAGGCGTGCAAAATCAAATATTTATGGACCCATTTTAACTGAAAAAATAAGAGTAATTCATTTGAAAATTATGTTTCTTTCTAAATAATGCCTTTCTGAAAGATTTATGTTCTTCACATATGTTTTTGCAAAACACAAAAACATAGACTTAACTTATAAACCAAGGAATATTAATTTGATTTAAACGTCAACGCCACTGGGTAAATATTAGCACAGAGGGCAGTTTAGTAGACAATTACGTATCTGTAAGCCTACGACATACGTCATTATTATTTATAGTGTGTTAGAAAGTAATGCCACTATTTACGTAAATCTGTCACACCGCATAAATTATATAGACATAGATCAAACAATTTTTAATGGGGTCTCGTGGCCGCGTGCCTGAGTGTCAGGTCGCGAATCTGGGGAACCGGGTTCGATCCCGACCGACGCCAAATATTTCCAATTTTAAATGGCACAAAATTGACCCCTGTGGTGCACTCTCCACGCCAGCAATGAGTGCCCGTGAGGTGACGCCTGGTAAGCGCCCGCACGGTGAAAATATTTCATCATTACCGATATCTGTGTACAAGCAGATTGGCACACCCAGCAATGGGTAATAAGCCGTGATGATATATTTATTTATTTATTTATTCAAACAATTTTTCTCTTTCTAATACAAAATGTTGCCAAGCTACTGCTATAAAGTGATGTGTATTCTTTCTTCGAACAGATGACCTTGAATAGTCATCTTTCGTGAATAATAGTATACTGTTAGTTTTTATCAATTTTGACATTACATCATAATTATTCAATTGCGAAATATGTGTCACTTCGAATTTTGATGAATAATAATATTCACACAGTAGGTAAAGTAAAAAAATAAATACAATAGAACAGTGGCAGTGGCTATGTGTTATTTTTAGTTAACAACTAAAGATAACTTTGTATGTTTATTTTGGATCTTCGAAATGTTGTTATGCAAATTTTACAGAGATTATAATTATATAAAAATATATTAAATAATAAAAACGTAAAGGAGATATTTTTGTTGAGCACAGTCTACTCTAAACATTCACAAATGTGACAGAAATGTACGCGCGACAGTCGGCTAGTAAAATTTTGAATTTATTTCCACTCTATATATCTTCCTACCAACGCTTCCAACTCTGAAGTTGGAATGATTCGTAGGAATATTTCGATTTTTTTGGCGCAAAAGAACGACCATTGATGTTCTACTAGAAGAAGTAGGAAGATTTCTGCAATTACGTAAAGCTTTGTCACACCAATTAAGTTTGGGAGATGTGTATGTAATCAAAAAAATTCAAATGATTTACTTTATTTTTACTACCTATTCAACCAGTGTCCCAATACTGCCCTTCTAATATGTACCTGAAGTTATGGAACACCTGTATATTCAGTTTTTGTAAGTTTAAAATTTACATTTTAAACTAGTCGAAAGAAATTTTTAGAAATTGATGAAAATCCTTCGCAGCTTTCGAATGGTATGTTGAGGCTGCGATGTTATTTGAATGGCCCTTTAATTTATTTGTGTCTAATTTAAACTTCCTTATCTGATTGTTACTTTTGTGTGGATCGCTAATCTGATACCGTTAGTGCCGCAAAAAGATTGTGCGTAAGTTGTGTTTGATTTAGATGAATGTTAAAACTTTCGGAATTAATTCAATATTCTAATGATATCAGTTATAGTTCGCCCAGTTTAGGAACTCATTTGAGTTACGCAAAAGATAACATATTAAACTCCGTGTAGTGATCAAATAGCTGCACAAAAAGGGCTTAACACCGAAGCAAGTACATGAAGACATGGCAAATATTTTGGGAATATCTTGTCCATAGGCGAGCTAGATTTAAATGTGGAAGTGAAAGCATTAAAGATGATCTTCGCAGAGGAAGGTCTACAATACAACTGTTAGCAGTGAAGAAAATTTGATTCGGAGAAAGCTTGAAAATATTAGAATTTGGAATAGAATAGAGGTGTGACGTAGAAGTTAAGAGCATTAAATACTCGAATATTTTATATTTTACCGTTCAAGCGGCTTCAAGTATATTATGACTTGAAAAATCCTATTGGTTTATCTCAGCGGATTGAAAATAGGATTGAGTTATTTTCAATCTTCTTTAAATTCATATCGACTAAAAAAATCTGATGTGGCCAGCACATAACCTCTCGCAAGATATTTTTAAATACAAATTCATATATTCATGTTTCACTGCAAAATAATTCTCACGTACATTTGCAAAATCTATGAGATATTTTAATATAAATTATGTACAATACATACATTTTCTTTATATTCAATATATTGAAATTTTCTTTTTCTACTTTCCTTTTCTTTTTCTTTATATTCTTCATTTTTTCGCAAATTCCTTTTATATTCTTTTTTACGTATATTCTTCTGCGTTGTTGTCTTTTTTTTATTATCATAATCTTCATAATGATGTACAAATATTTTACAGTGGCATACAAATATTTTTGACAGTGACATTTATGTGTGAACTACAAACATTTGAAATTCTTGCCTTGAAGTAGTTTGATCTGAGAATTTTTACATCAAATTATTTTATATGCATTTCTTTATCTCTAAATCTATAGAAGATATAATAATGAATCTATATTTATCGAATAAAGAATTTAACGTTCTTTACTATAAGTATTTACATAAATTTTCGATAAATAATATTTAGATGATTTTTTCTTGTAACTACTACTTCCGGTTGTCGAATTGTTACCAAAACTTAATCAACTCTTCCCATTATTGTTAGATTGAGGAATCCGTAGTTAAAAATGTCTTAAGTCTTATAGTATTTAAGAAATCGTGGATCCAACATCCACACACGCACGCACGCACGCACACACGCGCGCGCCCACACACACACACACACACACACACACACACACACACATACGGACATAATCGTAAAAATGTTATAATCGGATTCTAGGGACTTTAAAACGTGCTTATTCACTAAAATCTGGATATGCGATTTTTAGCATGAACTCAATACCTCTTAGCGAGAGATAAAAAAGGTAAATACTTGATTATGCAGACAGATAGGGAGAAGTATATGATCTAATTTCATCCTGGATATATAACTCCAAAATCTAAAAATTGTCATGTTGTTATTTGTCTTCTCTTCTATCTATTTAGGGCTTGTTTACAGCTGTCGCCGTTTACCCTTCAACCGGACTCACCGAGCCTCAGAATTTTACCACTGCCGTACTGCCAGTTGGATTTCAGCCATTGCTACATTTATTTAAGATGTATAAGTGGCCAGCTTATAGCATCCGAGTGTGATTAATACAAGTAGCTGTATTTATTTTTAACGACAAATCACACATTGTCGGTCGACGGGAATCGAACGCACGGAACATGGTTCGGGTGACGTCACTGCGGGCTACGAGATGTGCGCTAGCCCGCTCAGCCACCAAGCCGACTCTTTCAAAAACATTTATTTCTTTATACTCCAAATATTTCGCTTTTCGACAATTTTACTAACTTTTATGTCGCGACTTTTATAAAATGAGGTAAAATGCAAACAACCAACAAATGATATGAATTTAGTATCACTGCAACATATTGGGTGCTTTCCATTTAGCGACACAAGTCGACGTATGTCCTTTCCATTTGATTTGCGGCTTCAAATATTAATCTCGATCGTTTATTTCGAAGATTGACAAGGGATTTACTAAATTCAAACGGCTTCAAACGTCGAGATAAACGTAGTCTATGACCCTTGTTCTAATTTGTTGTTGGTGACGACCCCATTACAGGTATGGGAAACGGTAGGTAATACAGATTTTATGAAAGTCGGTAAAACTGAAAGTTTATTTAAAACATAAAAACAATACTAAATATCTCCAATTCTTCTTTACATTCCCATAAAGTAAATTCCGAGCACGATTCACTCTCTCACTATACTTCATAACATTCATTACTCATCGCTTATGTTTTCACTAGTGACTGCAGAGTACATTCCCCGCGGACTTGAACAATGCATCTTGTTTTCATATCAACACCGCCACGCCATTCTGCTTCCGGTGATTGTAGTGCAAGTGTGCTACATTCGCCTACCATGAGACACTCGCGAAACCAACAAAAACTAAAGAGTGTAGACAATATGGTGCCTTGCTAAGCTTTCCTTTTCTTACAAAGTGAAATGATGTGATAGAGAAAGAAGTAGAGTCTGCAATGGAAGTGTACGGAATATACAGGATACAGTGGCGTATTTAATTTACGAGGGGGTCGAAGGGGTCCGAAACGCCCCCCCCCCCCCAGAATATCATTTTAACAAATTAATATTTTTAATTAATAAGTTGTAAATAATTACTGAGTTTACATGCAGTTTTGCAATACGTTTTTAGTTTTGAAAACGTCATGTTGTAACACGAGGGGGTCTTATAGAAGACTGATGGCTACTACTGCTATTCTTAAATACTCCAGCGATGACACACTAACTGACTGGTAAGGATTTCGTAAAAAGGACTGCGTGAGAAGGAAGAACACACATACACTTTACACTAATGAACACTACGGACATGAACACTGTTTATGATTTACTAACTAACTAAACTTTATTTCCATGATTATTAATTAACACTAAGCCTAACATACACAACTAAGCAAGTACTAATAAGTTACATTCCGTAACCCAGTGGGCGAGCGTCGCCCCAAAACTAAAAGACACTACATGTTTCGTCAAAACAAAACACGTCTTCCCGACGCGAAGAACCCCATGGCTCTTACATTTTAACTCCATGAGTATCTAAACCCAACTAACTTAAAACAAAACGCTATCTCCAGGACAGGATTATCTTAGGGGTACGGGGTGCATCCAAAGTCACGCACGTATACATAATAATTTACAGACTTAATTATCAACAAATAAATGTCGTGACTATCATAATACGAAAAGAATTTCTAAACTGAATTTTGACATTTATAACTTAAACAGATAAACAGAGTTAAAATATGATTATCGAAACTATAATTTAGAAGAGTTTATAAAAAGTTATTTATCTGTTATTGCGCTTACCCTCGCCTTGTCACAATGTGTAAGTGCCAAAACGTTTTTGAGTTATCTCAAACCAAAACTAAAATTCATGGGTTTGACATGATTACTAGTTTCAAAACATCGAAACTATTTATTTTTGAAAATAATTAAATAAAAAAATTGGCGCCAGGAATAGTCGTCAAAAACAAACCGCCACTCCTCTGTCGTACATAGAGCATGTCATGCAGAGCCAATAGGAAATCAGTTTATCCATCAACTACGTTATTTGTATAAATAAACGTAGGCGATAGTTTGTCACATATTTAGTTGTATGAACTTTGACATCACACTCCGTGTCAGATCAAGTGACTTTTTCAAAATATTACAGAAATTTCAATTGGACCCGAGCGACCTTGAAATGCCTGGAATCAGCTAATTTGTGTGCGCGTGTTACTTTGACGAGACCAATGTTTTGCCTTATTTTAATTTTGAACTTTTAAGAAGTTATTACTTTTAATTTCATGTGCTTTACTGCCTGAAAATTGTACAATACTAACATTTTAGCAGTTCAAAATCAAAATAAGTTAAAACATTGGTATTGTCAAAGTGACACGCGTACATAAATCAGCTGATTCCAAGCCCTATAATTAATTGCAAGATGTCAAATATGTAAATAAGAATCATGTTTTATTATACCCTGAATACTTCAAAACTCTAGTTTTTGAATTTTCTGTTAATTAAAATATTTTCTTATGTTGTACTTGTATTCATTGGCAATTTTTTTATTCTCCAAATATTATTTATTTTAGATATTTAGTAATACAAAATCATTTAGATATTTAGAAATTATTTTAGCTTTATAATTAAACAAATATATAAATACCTAATTTAAAAATCTGATGTGGCCAGCACATAACCTTTCGCCAGATATTTTACCTGCATGGTTGTACGCATGAAACGAAAAATATTTTTAAATACAAATACATATATTCATGTCTCACTATAAAATAATTATTTTAATACAAATTATATACAATACATACATTTTCTTTATATTCAATATCCTGAAAATTTTTTTCTACTTTCCTTTTCTTTTTCTTTTATTCGCAAATTCCTTTTATATTCTTTTGTAGGTATATTCTTTTGCGTTGTTGACTTTTTATTTATTTTCCTAATCTTCATAATAATGTACGAATATTTTTGACAGTGGCATACAAATATTTTTCACAGTGACATTTATGTGTGAATTACAAACATTTGAATTTCTTGCCTTGAAGTAGTTTGATCTAAGAATTTTTACATCAAATTATTTTATGTGCATTTCTATATCTCTCAATCTATAGAAGATATAATAATGAATTTATATTTATCGAATAAAGATTTTAACGTTCTTTAATATAAGTATTTACATAAATTTTCGATAAATAATATTTAGATGATTTTTTTTCTTGTAACTACTACTTCCGGTTGTCCAATTGTTACCAAAACTGACTCGACTCTTCCCATTATTGTTAGATTGAGGAATCCGTAGTTAAAAATGTCTTAAGTCTTATAGTATTTGAGATATCGTGGATCCAACATCCACACACACATCCACACACACATCCACACACACACACACACGCACGCACGCACGCACGCACGCACGCACGCACGCACGCACGCACGCACGCACGCACACACACACACACACACACACACACACACACACACACACACACGGACATCATCGTAAAAATGTTATAATCGGATTCGAGGGACCTTAAAACGTGCTTATTCACTAAAATCTGGATATGCGATTTTTAGCATGAATCCAATACCTCTCTTAGCGAGAGGTAAAAAACAATTTTTCCATATGTATAAACAAAGAGCCCCAACCCCTCTTCATCCGACCCCGCGTATCAACACTAGCAGTAAGGGTGCATCATACTTTTAAGAGGAGTGGCTACTCTTGTAGTCAAATATGAAGCGAAAACTCATATAAATTGTTCCTGTAATAGAACTATTAACATTTTTTAAATTAACATTAGACGAACATATATTAAAAAAAAGATTGTTGAAATCAAAGTCAAATACTAATATATAAACAAATGAAAAATACAATTATAGATAGACTATATTTTATTTATTTCCATGTTATGTTATTTAAAGATAAAACTATAATGCAATAGTGACTGTTGTGTAAAATTTTGCATTGAACTACTTGTTTTTTTAAATACTTCAACTTGAAACTTGAAACCACAATCAGGCTTTCTGGAATTTGATAAATTTAAAAGAAATACCGCATTTAAGTGATAAAGAAATTCATGGTACGGAATGTAAAGATCATTTTACGAATTTGATAACAAAAGAAATAGGTCGATGATTTCTTTCATGGTTCGCTATGCTTCTTGGTTAATGTTGGTGTTTCCCCGTCTTTATAATTCCTTACAAGACTGTCTTAGTATGTGAGTCCATCGAAAAGAGGAATATAAGCTTTGTCACATGCCACAATTTTTGAAAAGAATTAATGTCCACCACTAATTTATAGTGTTAAAGTTCTTTGCCAAATTCTTACTCGTTGTACTCAAAAGCTGATGTGACACAAAACGACTGACAACAATTGTTTATAAATGCCGGATATCGTGTGTGATTCTATTAATAGTTGATACAAGTACCAAGTACTTGAAAAAGTAAATTTTGGTGCAAGTATTTTTTCAGATAATTGATATTTTTCTGATTATATGGACCTTAAAAGGTGATTGTTGACAAAAATTTCAATATGCGATATTTATTTGGTTATTTAGTTCCTCGCTGGGACTGCCGTATCACCTAGCGATCTCATGACAAAAAATTGACGTCATATGATCGCCAAGTACGTGAAGCTGTACCGAGATGTTAGAATGACGTCATTTTTACGTCATGCGATCGCCAGGCGATACGCAAAGTCCCAGCACTGTAGTTAGGTAGATTAGAATTAATTTATTTATGCCAAAAAAATTGCAAATATATCATTACGTAGGCTACGGCAAAACATAATTGTTTTATGTTCATATTTTTCATAACACCGATAAATTACAGTCAAAAAAGGCGTTTGTTCATTAAAATTTAAATCTAAACATTCTTTGCGCTCGTAAGCATTTAAACTCAATTTCATATTTTTTTTTACTTACACTGATACTTTAATAAATTATTATACAGGGTGGTGGCGGTTAGGGGTGAACATAGGGATTTAACATGGGATTTTAGTTTTTTGCAATTTCCTGCTCTCCTCTTCATTTTACGGCAAAAACTGTAGAGTACAAAATTGCTCAGAATTAAAAATTGCATACAAAAATGTATTTACCTACATTTATTATTATGTTTTTTATTTCTTCACAATTTTAAAAAGAAATTTCAAAATTTATGTTAATTTGTAGCAATAGCCATGGCTTATAACTCAAATGTTTAAACATAATATGTCATTCAATTTGTCAAATTTTCGAAATTTTCACTAATAAAAAGATAATGTAGATTTATTAAGAGAAGCTATATTCGAAGAGTGTGGTAAAATTACTGAAAGGCAAGTAGCCAATGTTACATAACAGACTTGGTTATTGCCTTGCCGAGAATGGTGGCTTATTTGAATATTTATTGTAATTTCTTAATTATTAGCTTTCTGTATTTTGTTAAAAAATTACGTTATAATTATTGTCTTCATTCCCTTTGTTAGGGCGTTTTCTATTATCATTATTATTTTCGTTAATTTCTTTCACCTTACATTAGTTGTGATCTCAAATTTTTTAACTATTTATAAAGCTGTTGACACATTTGAAATTGGTTTATTATTCAATGGTATTACCTAACAAAAAAATGCGTATTAAAATTAAAAGTTGTTTGCTTTCATTTAATTTTTATGTTAGATTAACGCATGGTTGACGTTTATAAATAATTTTTGACAACCAGAAAAAAAAATTCCATGGCTATTGCTACAAAATAAGAGAAATTTTGAAATTTCTTTTTAAAATTGTGAAGAAACCAAAAACATAATAATAAATGTAAATACATTTTTGTATGCAATTTTTAATTCTGAACAATTTTATACTCTATAGTTTTTGCCGTAAAATGAACAGGAGAGCAGGAAATTGCAAAAAAACTAAAATCCCATGTTAAATCCCTATGTTCACCCCTAACCGCCACCACCTTGTATAAGTTCTAACTAATCCGACTTTCGTTACATAATTTCAAATGACCGATAAATAACTGTTTATAATGATAGTGGAAATTTTATTTTCCACTGCCTACACGAATTTCTTATTTTTAATAATTCTAGTATAGCCCTTGCTTTATTTATTCGTTATATTTTTAATACTCAATTGAAACATTTCACGTTTAAATGCTATTTATTTCACAAAACCCTACTATTTCCCTGTTACGATATCCGCTATAACAATCCACTGAACCTACATCCCACAGCCTGTAACCCACCCACTCTCGTCAGTAACTGCATATTAAATTCAACCTTCGCTATTTAGTAGTATATCAGTGCGCTCAGCCTCATCATAACAGCCGTCAGGTCAGATCTGCGTTTGGCAGCAACATCAACAACAGACCTGCATAGCCACGTGCCCGACTTGCTCTTGTTTTCCTCACGTGTCGTAGACATTGTGGGTATAAATAAACCATGCACGTATGGAGATGTAATTCATGTGTAGAGGGCGGTGGATAACAATGTTTCTTAAACTGTGGATACCGACCGATCCACTGTGGGTTAATGAAATAGATTGAATATAAATACATATAAATAAATACAGGCTGTTTCAGACCACCTGTGCCAGCTTTTTTTTCAGCACTATGAGGTCCTAGAGATTCGGGAAAAAATCTAGCATAACATAATCAGATCTGAAGAATTTAATGGTAGTACCCTCGATTTTCGAAATTTACCGGAAATATGCGTATGCGTAAGTACACTCAGGTTCAAAATTTTAAATGGGAACCTAAATCATGTGTGGTATATTTGGATGTGTATTCTAAAATTCTGATGTGGCCAGCACATAACCTCTCGCCAGATATTTTACCTGGTTGTACGCATAAAACAAAAAATATTTTTAAATACAAATACATATATTCATGTCTCACTACAAAATAATTCTGATATATTTGCAAAATCTATGGGATATTTTAATATAAATTATGTACAATACATACAATTTCTTTATATTCAATATCCTGAAATTTTCTTTTTCTTGGGGTCTCGTGGCCGCGTGCCTGAGTGTCTGGTCGCAAATCTGAGGAACCGGGTTCGATCCCGACCGACGCCAAATATTTCCAATTTTAAATGGTACAAAATTGATCCCTGTGGTGCACTCTCCACGCCAGCAATGAGTGCCCGTAAAGTGACGCCTGGTAAACGCACGCACGGTACAAATATGTCATCATCATTACCGAAATCTGCGTGCAAAGCAGATTGGCACAACCAGCAATGGGTAATATGCTATGATATTTTTTTTAATTATTTCTTTTTCTACTTTCCTTTTCTTTTTCTTTATATTCGTTATTTTTTCGCAAATTCTTTTTTTTTTCTTTTTTACGTATATTCTTTTGCGTTGTTGACTTTTTTTTATTTTCATAATCTTCATAATGATGTAGAAATATTTTTGACAGTGGCATACAAATATTTTTGACAGTGACATTTATGTATCAATTACAAACATTTGAATTTCTTGCCTTGAAGTAGTTTGATCTGAGATTTTTTACATCAAATTATTTTATATGCATTTCTTTATCTCTAAATCTATAGAAGATATAATAATGAATTTATATTTATCGAATAAAGAATTTAACGTTCTTTAAGTATTTACATAAATTTTCGATAAATAATATTTAGATAACTACTACTTCCGGTTGTCCAATTGTTACCAAAACTTAATCAACTCTTCCCATTATTGTTAGATTGAGGAATTCGTAGTTAAAAATGTCTTAAGTCTTATAGTATTTGAGAAATCGTGGATCCAACATCCATACACACACACACACACTCACACAGACACACACACACACACACACACACACACACACACAGACACACACACACACACGCACGCACGCACGCCCACACGCACGCCCACACGCACGAACGCACGCACGCACACATATATACACACACGGACGCACGCACGCACGCACGCACACACACACACACACACACACACACACACACACACACACACACACACACACAATCATCGTAACAATGTTATAATCGGATTCTAGGGACCTTAAAACGTTCTTATTCACTAAAATCTGGATATGCGATTTTTTAGCATGAATTCAATACTTCTCTTAGCGAGACCATATCAAAAACTCCCACTATAGTCTTACAGGATAAATGATATTAAAAAAAAATGTTTTCCCATGTTAAACGCTTATGTGACGATTTTCATTGTTCACACTGTATACGAATACGAGTAATGTTCAAGAGAGGTGGGAAATGATAATCGAAAGAGCTTGTGAAACATTAGTTATTAGATTACAAATGTGTTAATGTGGACGTTTCCCATAACAGTAAATTAGACTGTTTTATATTGCTTACATATTTTCTTTTTTCATAAAAGTACTAACTGTTTTCTACGTACATTTGTGTAAGAAATACATATTAATTTTTGCTAGACTACAAGCAAAAAGTATGTGTGTGTGATGTGTATGCCATCTGTACAGTATATTATATTACAGACGACAACAACCTACAATATTGTATTATTAGAAAAAATTGATATGTTAGTTAACATAGGGGTAAATGGGGTAAATATGAAACAAAATATTGGGCTACATGTGAAACACTGTTTTTCATTAGATTGTATAATGATGGGTTTATGCAGCATGTAAATTAAAAAACTACATTAAAATAACGCCGTTTATACAATAAATTAAAATTATGAATTTTATATTTGACATTCCGAATAACCTACCTTTTATAGGTGAAATAGCGGTACGTATTTCGTCGTTCTTCCCAGGGCCGTATTACCCAATAGGCAAAATTAGACGACTGCCTAGGGACAAAACCCTCAAGGGGCGCCGCTGTCAAGCACCAAGTATTTAGACAAAATAGTAAAATAAAAATTAACTAAACACACCGCTCAAATGCAATATTATAATAAAAATTAACTAAACACACCGCTCAAATGCAAGGAGATTAAAATGAATGCTAGGGAAAATTAGAATACATTCGATAATGTAACGTGGAATGCCCGCCGTCGCCGCTGTAATATGCGAGTGTCTATTTATAGCGATGACGCAATCGCGCTAGCAGCCGGGCTATGTAAACAAACAAGCCGCGACGTGTTTAATTACTTCCGGTCGCCTGAACCTTTTGTGTTCATTGTTATTATGCGGTCGAACATTCTAGAGCTCTCTGGAAGTAAATGGCAGCTGTATAAAAGTGACGCAGCTATGCTCGGAAGTTAGTTACATGGAGAGACATATAGAGACATTCACATAGAGTGTTAGTGAAGCAGAACAGTATCGTAGTGAGCGTATGAAGTATATTGTCGAGTGGAGGACTCGGGAAGTAACTGGTTAATTAGGATAGCTGTGGATGTGAATACTCGGTAGTGTTGACGAGTATTGGGAAGCTATAGTGTACAAGGACAGTAACGGCGAGTCGGAATGTTAGTAGTATATCGGGATAACCGTGGGAGTGAATACTCTGTAGTATTGAAGAGTATTGGGTAGCTAGGTATACGGGGACAGTAACGGCAAATGGAAGTGAATCCTCGGCAGGGGTGTTGAAGAATTGTGGCATACGGCCAGTCGGTGATACTGAGGCTGTGGAGGTTAGACAGAGAGTTACATAAATAGATAGATAGTGGGGTGAAAGAGGTGACTTCTGCCCGAGCAGTTGAATATACAGACGATCAATCGGAAGTGATACATTACTTAAAGCTCATTGCTGTTTTAAACATGGAATTAACGGGAGGTTATGTGCTGGCCACATCAGATTTTTTATCGTAGTTTTTAATTCTGAACAATTTTTGCTCCAAAATTAATAGGTAGATATTGCGATTTGAAAATTTTATATTTCTTATGTTCAAAAAAAAGTAGACAGCCGTTAGATAAACGAGAGGCAAAAAGAAACTTAGCTGGATAGTCCGATTCTTACTAATGTGCCTGACCATTCTTTTTTGTTCTATATTAATTTTGTAACAAACTATAACACAACGTAAACAGCAAAACTATTTCAATGGCAGTGTCTGCAAAAAATGAGAAAAGTTTGAATGATTGTCCTTGCTATAGTTACAAATGATTGTAAGGAAGTTTTCCCTGGAGCGCCCGGAGTAACTTTGAGATGAACTTCTGCTGCTTCTTTTTATCTGGGGGTAACTGCAAACTAACTTCCAGCTGTCGCAGTGTGCAAAAGGAGCTTATGAAACTTCATTTCTACAGGAGGTGAAGTTTCTGTTCTAGCTATGCATACGAAAAAGTTCAAAGATCAAAGTAAAAAATAAACTATGGAATACAAAATATGCATTATTTTAAAGTTATTTATCTATCATTTGAGATTAAGTTACTACACGTTTTTTGTCTAAAGAAAAGAATAATACTGAAATAGTGAAATTTATGACTATTATTAAAGCATTTCAAAAGAAGATTGGTTGGGAGCTTTTAAGAAGTGGAAGGAGAGAATACTGAAATGTGTTGTTGTTGAAGAGAACTAGAAATCAAAATATCTGCCAGTAAGAAATAAATAACCCTGTGATATCCTAACAGAAAATCTCTTGCATAGGGATCTCGGGAACTATAAGATATGAAGTCGGTTAAATTAGATAAAAGTTGCCTCATTAGAAGACTATGTTAATGACATATTATCGTTATTTGAAATAAACAAATATAGGTAACTAGATATATGTAGGCGAAAATGTACATTTTGCATTTTGTTTTAGCTTTTCAACAATGTGTAACTAATCTATATGTTTATTTGTTTGAAACACCAAAAATGCAACAATGATTAAATTTAAAAGTTAAAAACAATGGCTGCGAAAATGAAACACATAAAAATGAAAATTAAGTAAAATTTGGTTATTTTCATTGCTAATTTCTTAATTTTTACCTTCCGTAAGGAAGGTATTGTCTTTGGTCAAAAAATTCGGTGGCGAGTTTTTGATGAATAAACACGTTTTAGGGTCTCTAGAATACGATTTTACTATTTTTACGATGTCTGTATGTGAGTGTGTGTGACAAAATTTTCGCCTGCGATAACTAATTCTACAATTCCAGCTGATTAGATTTTGGTTATAATTGGTCAACTGGAAGTACCCTAATTTGAAGATTTTAACAGTTTTTCTTGAAAAAACAATGTTAAATATCTTTTTTTTTTTACATGTAACGTTATTATAAATATTAAAGAGTATTTTATTCTCTATACGATTTGAATGCATTTTATACTTCATATTAAATGGATATAGAGTTAAAAAATTATAAAGAAATTAAATATCTTATATTATCCAGCTATGCTATAACTCTCGAAACAGCTGCTATATTAAGAAAATTCTGATTGAAAGGTGTCAGTGTCAAGTGCAATTGATAGTATGTTTGTGTTATAATTTTACTGGAAATATAGGATCTTTTGCTAGAAATTTCCTGTATGGAATTTGTACAAAATACACACAACAGCCTTAAGGTAATGTACAAGAAATAGAATCTTTTGCAAGGAATTTTCTACAGAGTGATGAAAATGGCTGAAGTGTGCCACTCCATACAATTTTGACATTTGCCGCTTACTTAGTAAGACAGCGTTACTATTTCCACGAGGGTACCTTTCGAATTTTGCAAGCTGTCATAATAGTTATTTATGTATTAAGGGTATAATCAAAAGATTGTGGCACGGGAGAATGTTTAAACCCAACGCGTAGCGGAGACTTTTAATTTTCTCGAGTGCTATAATCTTAATTATGCCCGTGGTACATACAACGTTTTATTTTATTTTGGTTCTCGAAATTCGAGGATTCAATGGGTATATATTCGGTATCATTGTGCTGGCGTTGTGAAAAGTATGCTATGGTTTCTAACTATATTGTTTGTTTATAACAAATTTTAATTTAGTGTCAAATGAAAATGGAAGATATCGATTATTCAAACGAAATATCGAATGAATTTGACGCTGCCCAGAGCAAGTTGGTTCCACAGAAGTGAAAAGACGTATACTAGAAAGGATACGAATAGTTTTACGAGCAGCGGTGTTCAAAAAATTATGATTTATCGAATTTATTATGTTGTATGACATTTATCTAAAAATGACGATTTTGACGTTTGAATGGCTGTTGCTTGGCAACTTTATAAGCTCTCGGGCGATAAAAGCCAAATTGCGTCCATTTTGAGGGCGGATAAACAAGTTTATGATTCCAAAATAATATAAAAAGACATAATGAAACGGAATTATAGAAGGTATCCGAAGCAAAAATAAAATAAATCAACGTATGGTAATGATATCAAATATCTTGCACCTGTCATCATCTGTCACATGAGGAATATAGTTTTAAATTATGGAATATAATTTTGACATTAGTTTGGAAAAAAAGTTATCACGTGACCTGCAACCATTTTTGATCACGTGTATGACATTTATACAAAATACATAAAAGTAACGCAAGGTAATGTGCTTATTTAATTTTACTAATGTAATAAAAATGAACATAAAATAAACAATTGATAATATCTAACTGTGATGATATCATTTGTTCCTTTGCCACAATCATTGTTATTATAAATACAATTATTGTATTGATACAAATGAATATATAAGTTACCCATCGCCAAAAAGTAAAAATTTACATTTTCACCTTTATATTTATCTAGTGAACTACGCAATATATCCAAATAAATCATTAAAGTGCTCATCTAATGGTTTGTTTGGTTTTAAAATACGTCACAATAATAATTGGAAGTACCTATATAGGTACTCTGATTTGAGTTTCATGATATAATAAATATTATAAAAACAAATATGTACATACATGCTTGGCAAAGAATATGCCACGCAATGTTTTGACCAATACATGTTTTGAATAATAAATACAATACAATTAGATCATTTTTCATAACTGCTACTTAATAAATATATAATTATATTATGCCTTACGCGGGTTACGTTATATATTTTCTAATATAACATATATTATTATAAATAAGTAATTTATTTAATAATTAAATTTTCATTAAAAAATAAATTACTCCAATATATGTATATTACGTATGAATGTATTACAAATTAAAGTATCTTTAAAGGCAACCGCGTATTTATGAGTAAAATACAGATGGTCCACACTACATTTCTACGGGATAACTGGACGATTGTATTGAGGCTGAAGTCACAACATGGCAAACATTTTACACTAAAAAATTTAATTAAAATATTATCAGTATGGTTCACTACTTATCCGTGATTTTTTGGACAAAATAACACTGCCGTAATGCCACAGCCTTAGTATTCACCAGACATGGCCCCCAGTAACCTGGGACCTTTTCTTTTTCCTCTTCGCGAAGATGAAGAGAACACAGGAAGAACAAAATTTTGCGATCATAGGGTTATATAAAAAATATTAAAGCAGAAAAAAGCGAAAGATAAACAACAATAAAACATTTTGAATTTAATCATTTTTCATATAGTCCGTTATGTCGTTAGCGTCGCTTACGACACCACTGTTTTGAAAGCAAGACCGCAAATGGAACGAGTGCGTAGGCTGCTTGGGTCACATCAAAGTTGTGACCACGTTGTTATGCTGTATATACATGCCTATGTGTCAGAAAAAGACAAACGAATTGTAACTTTCCTTGCGTTAAAATCGGTTAGACGAAGACAACTACCATCCTATTCGTTTACACACGGTCAATGACCAAGGTTTAGTTCGGTTGTGTATTTTATCATGGCAGTTCGAGAAATTAAAAAACTAAAAAGCAATAATGCATTAAATTTTAAATTATGAAAAACGTTTGGAAATAAAGACAAAAGGTCGTCCGAAGTCAGATCTACGAAGGACGAAGGGAAGTGCTAATATTTACCAAATTTCCAACCCACGAGCCGCCACTGTTTAATAGGACATACTTTGAAGAGAATATCATTCATGAGTCACGTGACATGTTTTCCGCCAATCAACATTCAGAACCTCCATAGTTACATGTCTATCACAGCGATGATAAAAAACAAAGAAATTATCACTTTATTTATATTTGTTACTAAGGGATTTGTTTTCTTTATTTTGCATTGACAGTTAATTTTGAGTATAAAAATGTGTGATAATCGTTGGGTTGATATCAACAAGGATGAAAATAATAAGGCAATTGTCAAATTAATCATGTTGTAATAAAATATATTAAAAGTTAGGTTTGCGTGCTGCACAATGTATCACAAAAATTCATTATTTGCAATCGAAATTAACGATAGAGGCGCTAATTTTCGAAACAAGATGGCCGCCATACGATGGGTTTGACGTATGACAGTTCACATTGTTCACTGTGTTTCGTTGATTGTGTATATACAAATCGAGTTTAAAAACTTATTTATATGAAGGCGAAAAGTTTAAATATTCAATTATTAATTACTACACTACTCACTCAGCTGTCATTTATTAAATATGGTGCTTGTAAGATTGCTCTCCGTAGTACCGATTTGCGCCACGAGAGGGAAAATTATATCTACGATTGCGAATATTCTCTCATTAAATATAAGCTCGTTATATTATTAATAATAGAAGACATTGCTCGTGAAATCTGCAACTCGGTTGCACTCGAGAATATCATCGATGATAATCATATCACTTGTTATATTACGTCTGAGAGGATATTATTAATATTGATGAATAAACTATTCCTTTTTGAACCAAATGAAAATTCATTATTTTTATCAAACCTCGGAAATATTTTAGACAAACCTATTTTAAGATAACCAATTTGATTAGGAAAGTCGCCAAACGATTTAGCGGAAAAGTCTCTATTGTGAGAAGTGTCCACTTCACAGAAGAGAAAATAATATAGAAATATGAGCTTTGTAAAAGAAAACTCCTTGGTTTGTATGAGTTCGCGCATTAAGGTCAGTTTAGCTGAAGTGTACTGAAAGTCACAAGCCATGTAATAAGAAATTTAGAAAAATGTTTCGCGGCGAGCATTTCTCAACACCGAGCGAGAGCCAATATCTTAACGTAAAGTAGAACCCGCCAAAGTGTAGCATACTCGTATAACTTCATTTATGTCGCATCTATTTTATGCCTGCATGGTGGGTGCAAGATACCACTATATACTTTTTGGTTTATCGGGAATGTAGGAAAATATAGATGATAGGTTTTAGTCAATTTACAAAAGTGTTTTTATAATAGGCCAACTAGGATAAATGTGAAGCATAAAAATATTGAGGTAAATGTGAAACACTCGCTATTTTATTATGTTTATTCTGGCTTAAACTAAATGGAAATAGCTATTTGTGTATTAAAAGCGCAAAATGGGACATTGTCGATTGAGAGGTTGTTGCCGCGCGACGCAGGAGCGAGGCATTCTCTCGAAATCGACAATGTCCATTTGCGCTCGAAACACACACAAGATTTTTTCTACAGTCGCCACAATGGGGTCCTCGACCATAACAAAAATTTATTTTTTATTTATTTTTACTTATCGGTATTTTCCATTCTTCTTGAACTATTGCTTCAATCTAATCTAAGCATTTTATACTTTCGTTTTTGTAAATGAACGCTACATTTTATTTTCACAGCAGTGCGGCATTTTGTTTGGTTATGTAAGTGGGTAATGTGTAACTACAGTGTCATTAATTCCTGATTAAACGTTTCCATTAAGAATGTAGCCATGTAACATTTCTCAACATTGTATAGTTAGAAATTTGAGGAGCGAGCGTTTTTTCTACTTTGTCGCTCTAGAGCGGCAAAGTGACATTTTGCGTTGACAAAAGAGAGCGCAAATAGCTACTTTGTATATAGACTGTAGAAAAATATTTTTTTTATGTATTAGCAAGAACCTCGTTCTATGCATATTCTTAATTTGGCATTTCTTACTTCAGATTATAGTTGTGAAGTCATTGTGTTACACACGTGTATTTTTTTCTCTCTGAATTTTTCAATATTTTAGTAGAAGTGTAAGCCGTTTTATAATAAAATTTAGTGCATATAGTGCATAAATATCAGCAGCTTTGTTTTGTAACTTGTGAATATCGGTATTGATATCAGTGCGAAGATATTTAAAATAATTCGTGCAAAATAATATCATTTCATACGTATTCTCAACAAAATTTGCTCAAATCTTAATTAAACACGTTAACTATTGTCGGCGAAGATGAGTAGCACCTGCAAAATCTGCAGTAGTAAACAAACACGACTTAAACCTGGCGTTCGTTGTACCAGTGCCTGTAAAAATTTTTTTCATTTTACATGCTTAAAAAACTCGGCATTAGTGCAGCAAGTAGTAACCTCATCAAATAATTTTAAATGGGTATGTGATGACTGTGGTGGAAATTCCTCTGGTGAAGATGAAGATGAATTAACCAGTTTATCCAATCCAAAGAAGAAGATAACGCTCCTTGATGTGATGGCTAAGCTAGACATATTGCAGAAGACAACAGAAGATCTACAAAGGTCAGTAGAATTTTGCTCTAACAAAATCGAGGATTTCGAAGCTACTCTGAAATCACATTCTGAAAAAATTTGTCTTATTGAACCACTGCAAGAAGAATGTAAAATCATTAAAACCCAAATAAGAGAACTTGAAAACAGATCAAGAATTAATAATATTGAAATTGTTGGAATCCCGGAAAAACCTAATGAAAATATAGGTACAATTATAGAATCGATTGGGAATGTAATTGGGTGTAAAATATCGGAAAATGATCTAGATGCCTATCACAGAGTTTCTCGTTTTAATCAAAATGCTACTGCTAATCGAGAACCGAAAAATATTGTCGCACGATTTGTTTCAAGAATTAAAAAAAACAACTTTGTTGCCTCTGCCCGCAAATTTAATAATCTTAACACAAACAACATAAATTTCACCGAAAGTAAAAATATATATGTTAATGACCACTTGAGTCCTGCAAATAAAATTTTACTTAAACTAGCTAAAGATAAAAGTAAAGAAAAGGCCTATAAATTTGTGTGGGTCAAAAATTCTAAAATATTTGTCCGTAAAAACGAAACCTCTCCAGTCATAATAATAAATTCCGATAATGATATTAAAAAAATAAAATAAACAGTCTCAGACTTTTATAAATAACAAACTAAATTAATTACTTAATCTTAATGTTAAATATTTTCTATCAAAATGTTCGCGGGGTAAAAACAAATTTATTAAATTTATACAATGAAGTAGCTGCAAACAACTATGACATTATCCTGTTAACCGAAACTTGGTTAAATGACTCTATCATGGATTCAGAAGTATGTGATTTAAATAGATACATAGTATACAGGCGTGACAGAACTTTAGGAATTAAAAGTGATGGTGGCGGAGTCCTAATTGCTGTGTCAAAAAGACTCAAGTCCAAACAGCAAATGCAGTGGTGTTCGCTTGCAGAAGATATCTGGGTCACAGTGTTTAAAAACAATGTAAAAATTCATTTGTGTTGTGCCTACATCCCTCCTCAATCAAGTGATACCATTTATGAAAATCATTTTGAAAAAATAAGTGAAACAATGTCATTGAATCCGACTGATATATATTTAATATCAGGTGATTATAATTTACCTTTCATAAACTGGACTCAGAACAACGCAACACATTGTGAACCTATACTTTTAAGAAGATCCGTTACAAACCTAAATTTAATTAATATGTTAAATTTAAATAACCTTGAGCAATACAACAATAGGTATAACATAAATATGAGAATTTTGGATCTAATCCTCAGTACTACTAATATTGAAGTTGAATTGTGCGATGGCCTTGTTAAACCAATTGACAATCATCATCCACCTCTACAAATATCACTTCCAATGCAAATTGGAAATAAAACTTTGCAATTCAAACCAGTACAAAAATTTGATTTTAATACATGTGATTACGAAGAATTAGTTTATAAATTATCTTGTATAAATTGGGATAAAGTACTAATAAACAATGACGTTAATATTGATGTAGAAATATTTTATAATATTCTCAATTCTTTATTTTGCAGTTTTGTGCCACTTAAAAATATGAAACATAACAAATTTCCTCCCTGGTTTTCAAAACCTTTAATTAAAATCATTAAAGAGAAAAATAAGTTCTTTAAAAAATGGAAGCGATATAAAAATATATCTGACCACAATTCATTTGTAGTATTGAGGGAAAGATCTAAACAAATGATCAAATCAAATTATAATAAGTATATAAATAAGATAGAATGTAATATGCATACTAATATCAAAGCTTTTTGGAATCATGTAAAGACTACTAAACTGAACAATGGTGTACCTAATGTAGTACATTATAATGATTGTGAAGGTCAAAATGGTCCTGATATATGTAATTTATTTGCCGATTTCTTTAAATCTGTTTTCATATCTACCTCATCAACAAATTCAGCTCAAAACTCAGTTCATACCGATAGCTCAGAATTAAACTCAATTTTGAATCTCGGACGCTTGTATTTGAGTGAAGAAACGATCTTAGATCATCTCTCTAATATCGACATAACAAAAGGAGTTGGCCCTGATAACATTCACCCTAAATTTGTTAAAACATGTGCAAATTATTTAGCTAAACCACTTTATATTATATTGAACAAATCATTGTCGTCTGGTGTATTTCCACATCAGTGGAAATTAGTGCATGTCACTCCTATTTTTAAATCGGGTGATAAAAATGACGTGACAAATTATCGACCTATATCTAAACAATCGGTATTCGCAAAAATTTTTGAATTACTAATTGTGAAAAATATTAAATCAGATATTGAGACAATTATTATACCTGAACAACATGGTTTTTGCTCTGGTAAGTCAGTAACTACAAACTTGGTTCCTTTTACTCAGTATTTAGCTGAAAATATGGATAAACGGAAACAAGTAGATGTTATATACACCGACTTTACTAAAGCGTTTGATCGAGTGAATCATGATAAATTAATCGACAAATTAGGCAAATATGGTATACATGGATCCTTATTACGATGGATAGATTCTTATTTAAGAAATCGGTCACAAATTGTTGTATTGGGAGGTCATTGTTCTAGAGAAATAGATGTTTCTTCGGGAGTGCCGCAAGGCAGTCATCTGGGCCCTTTACTCTTTAACCTATATGTAAATTCCATATCAGATTGTTTTCAAAATAGCAAATGCCTTTTATTCGCGGATGACTTAAAGTTCTTTAGGCCTATAGACAATCTTGAGGACTGCCGAAAACTACAATCAGATCTGAACAACCTTTGTAACTATTGTAAAGAAAATGACCTCTCCTTAAATGTTAAAAAATGTCATTCTGTAAGCTTCACTAGAAACCATGGTAAAATTATTTTCAATTACTTTGTTAACAATGAATCATTAGAATCGAAAACATCTGTGCGAGATCTTGGAATAATATTTAATCATAAATTATTATTCAATGAACATGTTGACTTTATAATCAAGAAATCTATAAAAATGCTGGGATTCATAATAAGAACAACAAAGTCTTTCACCCATATCAAATCATACAATCTGTTATACAATACCTTAGTTAGACCACATCTAGAATACAATTCACTCATTTGGAACCCATTTTACAATCTCAATATAAAAACAATAGAAAAAGTTCAAAAAAAATTTACAAGAATATTATATTACAGGCTACAGATTCCATATGAGTCATATACATACAGATTACAAGTTCTTAATATGACATCTCTAGTAAAGCGAAGAAAAATGTATGATCAAATATTTTTATACAAAATAATACACAATAAAATTATTGCCAGCGAGCTATTACAATATTTAAAATTTTTTGTACCGTCCAGATGTACTAGATCTCAAATCATTTTTCAAGTCGAAAATTGTGCCACAAATAGTTATATAAATTCGCCAATGCATCGGATTACTATTGCACACAATAATCTTTGTGCTTTCATTGACATATTTAATGTCAGTTTTACACATTTTAAAAAAATGTTAAGTGTTTACATAACGGAATCTCACGTTTAGCTTTATTATATTGTTGTAAATTTCTTTATTTGTGGTAAATACTTTCTTCCATATGCATTTATATTTATGTTTAACTGTATTATATTATTGTAACTTTATATTTTGTAAATAACTATGTTTTTCATGCATATACATGTGTTGTATACATTTTTGTAAATTCGCGGGGACCTGTTTGGCTTAGGCTGTTGGTTCTCCTAAATAAAATAAATAAATAAATAAATAAATAAATAAATAAATAAATAATACCGCCGATAAAAATTATTTACTGTGATTTGACAAAATGAGCTCATAAAAATTCAATTTTGGCTTGATATGCTTTCTCTTTATTTTAAAATATTGTAAAACCTGTAGAAATTTAATAACGAATTTTTTAAAAAAATATCCGATCATGGTCATCTGTATCATGAACGAATTAACAAAATGGTATATATTTATCTCTCTCACAAGGAGCGTGTGCGATAAGGATGGAAATAACACGCTTGTCTTTAAAAAATTCATATTGTTTCGACTAAGTTAGGACTATCCATTTTAAAACGATGCTCGTTGTGACTTACGTTCGCTGTAACGTAAATTTATTTATTAATTCAGATATCTTATTTTTCACATATTTAGTTTTACATTTGCTAATAAACTTACCAGTTGACTTAGTTTTGAATTTTGAATACTGTAACATATTGTAACGTGTGAGCCCCGCTGCTACGCTGAACAAGCGTCTAGTATAGCAATGACGCAATCGCGCTAGCAGCCGGGCTACGTAACAAACAAGCCCCGACGTGTTTAATTACTTCCGGTCGCCTGAACCTTTTGTGTTCATTGTTATTATGCTCTCGAACATTCTAGAGCTGTTTGGAAGTTAATGGCAGCTGTATAAAAGGGACGCAGCTATGCTCGGGAGTTAGTTAGTTACTTGGAGAGACATGTAGAGACATTGACATAGAGTGTTAGTGAAGCACAGCAGTATCGTGGTGAGCGTATGCAGTATAGTGTCGAGTGGAGGACTCGGGAAGTTACTGGTTAACTGGGATAGCTGTGAAAGTGAATACTCGGTAGGGTTGACGAGTATTGTGAAGCTAGGTATACAAGGACAGTAATAGCGAGTTGGAGTAGATATTCGGAATTGGTGTTGAAGAATTGTGGCATACGGATAGTTGGCGATACTAAGGCTGTGGAAGAGAGAGAGAGTTATATAAATAGACAGACAGTGAGGTGAAAAACGTGATTTCTGTCCGAGCAGTTGAATATATAGACGCTGTTGAGTCAGTTGAGTATATAGACGCTGTGGAGGTCGGTAGGTGGACAGTTAAACGTGATATAAGTACATAGTGACATAAATATAATGATATAAACATCGCGTAAACAGTCTACAAGAGTCTGCAATAGACCGGCAGTCTAAGATTGGAACGCGCAGTGAAATAAATAATTAGTAATATCGTGTAAATAAATAGTAGTGTTAATTGTTTAAATAAATAAATAGTGTTAGTATTACCTAGTTGACTACATTTTGGTCTTAATTAGTTTTTAATAATTGTTTAATATTAGTAACAGTAATTTTCATTTTAGTTTAATAAACTAATATTTACACTTCACCCAAATAAATAAAAAACGTTACAATATACCTTTTTTTATAATAATAAAATAACTGTAATATCCTCATAATTGAATTTGACAGAACAAAATCTTAATTCAAACAATTCGTAGATGACCTTGATCGGATATCTTTCAAATATTTTACTGTAGGTTTAAGTAGACAAACTCATTGACAATATTTTTAAAATTTATTGAAATAAGTAATTTTTGATTTATTTACCTTTATATTTATATAGGTGGTAAACTAAATCTGAATTTGGGTAAAAAAAACAGACCTAAGTTACTATAGTAAGTTAGGTCTGTGATATAAGTGAAACACACTGCTTCCATATAGTGATAAATCGACCTGTAAAATTGACAATCGGGCTTATCCTATAATAAAGTGCTTCATTTATAACAACTAGTTAAAATTATTGTTATAGATATGGATGTGACACGTGAAAATCCATTTTTTTTATATTATTATCCACATAGTTGATTGGCGCAAATTTTCACTATAAAGCTAAAAATTAAAAACTGAGTTAAATAATAGGGCCAAATATGTGTAATATTTTAAATTCAAACTATTTTTAATTCTTTATAAACTATTCCTCCTAACATTTTTCTTAATTTTATTTTTTTAAGTTCAAATTTAAACAAAAATAAACACTAGGGGAAAATCATAATTTTTGAAAATATTAATCTACATGAAAATATATGAGAAACGTATTTTTTATAAAGTATCATTTACTGCGAAAAAAATTATTAAATATTAAACACCACCGGAAGTACATACTTATGCGGCCCTGCAATATGTTTCTATGGCGCAGGGACAAAATATCATATTGGCATCTGTCATACGTCATTCAAACTGTCAGTTCACTAACATTTTAGTTTATTGCGAATCATTAAACGTGTATTCCAAGATTCTCCTTTCTTCATTTTTGTTTTGCCACTTTGCCGGCGTTGTGTAAACTTTATACGTAAATATAAAATTGAAGTTTATTTTAATATAAGTTGTTCTGTAAAACTAGAAACTTATGGGACGTGAAATATATATTAATGTAAGTAGGTTTAAGAGTACTTTTAGAAAAAAAAGGTAAATGTTATACGATCCCAATATATTAATTATACTATTGTTCGATTTATCACAGAAAATTAATAAATCCTAGGTTTTGCACGAGAATCCTAGGATTTGCCGATTTTCGGGTGTTTACACTAACATAATACAGGTGCCCATTTTAAAAGTTCCCGCCTGAAAATTCTTGAATATGCAATCCATGATACATTTCATAAGTGACTTGGTTTTCAAAATTTTGTTTTGATCGTATACCTACTGTGATTATTCGATTTATAGTACTAATATTTACCAAGTGGCTTAAGAAATGTATTCTGTTTTGCCTATTCTTAAAATTTCAGGCGGGAACATATAAAATGGGCTCTCTGTATAACGAAATATTTAATGAATCTTTATGTTTGTTAAAAATTGAAAATAGATAGATATAATTGTCATATAGATTACGTTATTTGCATGTAATTTGTTTAAATTTATCATTCATCTTAAATAATAACAGTATCAGAAACTACTTTTATTTCTTTATGCAATAATTTTAAATAATGTGCACATTAATTGCATAAAACTATATAAGTTAGACTGTTATACCAGTAAAATATTATAATTGAACTGGATTTATATAGTTGTTTTGGTTAATAAATGCAAACAACGTGGGCAAATGGCGCCACAAATCTAAAAAATCTAACATGAATATTCAAATTTCTGCACCAACAAACAGTTGTTTATTTGCGCAAAAATACATAAACATTGAGCTCATTTGCATGTTGCTGGTATACTGTTACAATTACCGGCAAATTACAAATAAATATATATAAAATATTCATTCACAGAATTATCAGCAATAGTCGATAAATAGTTTTCGATATTAATATATTATGTATAGTCAGTGAGAAGTGAGATACATATACACAGGGGCGCGCCGTACCATTGTGTCGCCCGTGTGCCAATGCTCATCTTGATAAATTCGTAACTATTTACCAGTGACACTAAAAGTGTACACTTGCAGAATTAAATAAAAAATACGAAATAATTTCGGATTTGGGAATCCTGAAACCCGTATAATAAGCAAGTAAGTTTGTAAAACGATATATTAAATTATGGAATACAAATATTAACTGTAAAATTAAAAAACAATATCTAGGTATTTCACCTACTTAAAATACGTAAAGGTAAATGCGAGGGGTTCGTCACTCGACGTTTAAGTGTACAAAGATTGTAAATCTTTGAAGATTTACTAGATTCAAGATGATTTATAGGGATTTTATTAGATTGTCAAAGATTTTCAATCAGATTTTTATGTAAGTGTACAAAGATTTCTTGAATTAGCAGCTATGAAATTGCATAGACTTATCTAAAAATAGAAGATTGCAAACAATATTTCCAAGATTTCTGGGATTTTACAAAGATAGTAATGATTTTTGGGATTATAATTTTGATTGGAAAGATTTCTGGGATTTTACAAGATTGTTTTGGGGATTGTTGATTACAAAGATTGCAGTATTAAAGAAAGATTTTCTGGATTTTCAATCGGATTTATATGTAAGTGTACAAAGATTTCTTGAGATAGTTACCATGAACTTGCATACACTTGTCTAAGAATATGAGATTGCAAGTAAGATTTCCAAGATTTTAATTTTTTTTTATAAAGATTGTAATGATTTTTGGGATTGTAATGTTGATTGCAAAGATTGCAGTATTAAGATAAAGATTTTCAGGATTTTCAATCGGATTTTTATGTAAGTGTACAAGGATTTCTTGAGTGACGGACCCCTCGGGTAAATGAATTCTATAACTCACTATGTACACAAATTTTCATATTAATTGTTTGAAAAGATCAAATAGGCAATGATCCTAGAAGACTTTAAAAATTAATATCTCAAATATTTATTAGAATTTTTTAAACATGATTGTACTGATTTTCTTAGATTTTCATGCATTATTATATAAAATTATAAACAATTTGTTGATTGACGCAGAGTCGAGAGTCTTGTCGAGACCCGAGACAAGACGAGACTGACTGCAAGTCTCGTCTCGACAAGACCAAGACAAGACCGACCTCAAGTCTCGTCTCGTCGCGTCTTGTGGCACCACTACACAAAAAACTGCAAAATTTACATTTTTGCCTATATCAAGTGACCTACGGATTTTTTGTCAAATAACGACACCACTAAAATGGTCTTCTAATGGGGCAACAATTATGTGAACACGTTAACTTGAACAACCTGTGTACTTTTTCATAGTTACCATATGTGTTAAATAAACCACAATAATTGTTTTTACCCTATATAATTAATAATTCTTGCATTTTCTGCTTGAAACATAGATACATCGTCGGAAAGCTAAAATAAACTCTCTTTCAATGATATAATTTTGCGACTATGGAAATTATAAAATTGACCCCATTACTTGAAATCTAATAGTGATAAAAAATGTGAACATCGTCGTTTGAAGGAAAATAAAAAAGTTGTAACTTTAAATTCTGTCTGATTTTAAATTCTGTCGGAATTATGAATTGTAAATCTATCCGGAGAAAGAATTGGGGAAATCTTAATTCTGTCATTTCAAATTCTACTGGCCTGGAGCAGTATAATTCGTTGTGGGGAAAACCCAATTCCAACAGAATTTGAAATCAGACGGAATTTAACTTAAAGTTAAAAAAATCGAGGGTCGCTTGTTCAAAGTTTTCTGGTTTCATTATTGTTCTCTATAAATATGCCTTTTTCAAGTTTTGAAATAAAATGTACATAATTCTAAAAACTCTTATTAATTAAAAAACAATTAATTAATACTACCATGAGAAATTTACCTACGGGAATTTCAGTCGGACTGTATTCATAATGATATCCTGGATCACGATCCATTAAATAATCATGGCATTCAATTGCTCAATTTAATTTTAGACATTTATTTGAAAATCCTGATCCACCATGAAACAAAAATAAATTTAGAAAAAATACAAATAGAATAAGAAGCAAGTATATAAAAACAACATTGTTTAAAAATCAATAGAATAAAATAAATAATTATATACAATTGTTTTTACCTTTTCCTAATGCTAATAACAATTTGTTTCATGCATTTTACAATTGGTTTTCGTTAATAATAATTCAAATGTTTCAAATAAAGTACAGTTCATTTTTATAGAACAAGCAGTGACATCTAGCGAATCCTCCGTGAGGGGACTTTACATATCTCTATCCTTAGTTGTCTCTTTCTGTCCAGCCAAAAACAAAACAAATGCTATAAAGTTGTATCTAGTGTATTTGTGATCGTTGCTCTATACAGTAATTTTTTTTAAAGATGCCCGATTAATGTCATCTACGAATTGTATGAAACAAGATTTTAGCTCTGTCAAATTCAGTAGTGTCGTTTATTTAGTTTTTATTAGGGTACGTAAGATACTACTGTTATTTTATTATTATAAAAATATATGTTACAGTAAAGGTATTCCAAATTCAATACTATGTCAACTGGTATTAGCAAATGTAAAACTATATATGTGAAAAAGAAGATACTGACAGTGTCAGTGTCAGTGACACTGACAGAAAATAACTTTATTCGTACGGCTATAAATCAAGGTAATATATCTTAATTAATAAATAAACTTACGTTACAGAGAAAGTATTGTCAACAACGAGCATCATTTTAAAATGGAATGTTCGAACTTGGTCGAAACAATATGAATTTTTTAAAGACAAGCGTGTTATATACATCCTTATCGCACATGCTTGTAGTCTTTACAAATGAGAGAGATAAATGTATGCCAATTAGTTAATTTATTCATGATACATGTGACCTTGAACGGACATTTTTCAAAAATTTTACTGTACATAATTTCGGAAGTAGCTATATATAATGGGGTATATGATCATATTCGAATTTCAATATATATGTCATAAAATATAAAAACTAACCACTGTAGCTTTTCATTATAATAATAAAAACTAAATTATTAATAATCTTGTTATTAACAATTTAATGTTTTCGAGAAGGGATATATGCCGTAAGTATGTTAGAACCGTGGACGAAGACAGATAGACTGCGGGTAGGAAAGAGACAGTTATAAATCAGCCTATCAACGTCGCGTTTATGTTGTGGTAGGCGTGGCAGGGTGTGGCATGGTCACATCTGGCTATAACTATCTCTTTCCCTCCCAGTCTAACCGTCTTTTTTCACGTTTCTACCATTGTTACGTCACAAATCCCTTCCCCAAATTTTTAATAATTATTTTCTCGTAAACTACGAATAATTAATCGATGTAAAAAATACGGGTATTTTATTTTTTTGTCTAGTATCATATTATGTAAAAATAAAAGTTTGGTCACATACCCCATTGTTTCTGTTTTTTAGAAAGTGGCAAATTTTTATTTTCAAATAATACACATCATTTTGTATAAATACAAATTTAAAAAATTCATGAAATTTACTATCCAATATATTTTATGTATGAAATCTTACAGTAACACCCTTAGATTTTAAGCTAGGCTTAAACAAAAAAATGCATATCGAAATTTTGACAGCAATATTCAATTACTCATCAGACTTTTCGTTTCGATATGATATTGTCAATTTAAGCAACACTTAAAATTTAAGTGTCAGCGGTGCAACCGGGAATACAATTTCCGAGATGACACAAACTTATATTTTTTTTTGTTTTTGACCTTTAAAAAAGCTCCTTTTTTCTCAGAGTTATAAAGATTAACGTATTTTAAATGTTTTTTGTATCATAATTTAACAGTCGTTGCTCTGGTAGTTTTCCGGATACCAGTGGTGGCATTTTTAAATGGGAAAAGTTCATGAAAATATTCTATAATAATAATTACAGATAGCAAGTTTCACCAGTAGGGTAATAAATGATTGTTTCACGGACTGCTTGATAAATATTATAGTGACTATTTCACTCATAAATATATAAACTAATCCAAATTCAGGATTCTACCTAGTTACCAAGTTTCACTTCGATAAAACACTGTCACAAAAATTTTTTCGCACCCTTTAAGCCAATAAGATGTCGTATTTTTACAAGTGAGTTTTGATAAGCGAAAATTTTTTGACGTTTTAGAAATATATTGTTTACATACCTGTCAAAGTCTGTATAATTTCAGTGTTATCAGTTTTTATTAAAAACGAGTCGATTCGGACAGGAATCTATTTAAAACGTTGAAAAAGCAAATTGAAACAATACCTCTAAACACACTAAAAATTACAAGATTTTTGTCAAGATAAAAATTATATAAATGATTACCTGATTTTTATTTGGGAAATAGTCATCCGAATACCATTCGTGGTTAAATTTTATCCTGGAAAAATTTTCCGATTGCTTTACTCGAGCCTGTTGCCAATTTATCTCGTGACATTGATCAAAAATCACTCGTTTGAAACTCGTGATTTTTTTGTCAATGTCACTCATTAAATTGCTAGGCAACCGGCTCTTGTAACAATCTGAAAATTTTTCCGGCAAAAATTTACCACTTATGATATTATATATGATAATAATGACTACTCTCAAAAAGTAGTATAAGAAATATAAATAAAATAGCAAAGTAGATAGCTACATCTTACGTTTTATTTAATAATGTGTAAATATCTTACCTAAATTGCCATATGACTAAAAGATATAGAATTTATATTGATTGTTAATTAATAAGGACAAATTTTTAAAAAAAATTTATAATGCAAAGTTCTAAGCTTTTTGTCTCTAAATACATATACCGACATTTTGATACTACTGTACAAAACAATTATGAAATTAACGGGAAGTATAAAGTAATGAAAACAATTTGTATTTATACATTGAAATTGTCACGAACAAAGACATAATGCAGAAGTAATATTTCCATATTTCATGTACGATAATAACTTTAACGGATACGTACATACATGAATGTAGGTTTTTAGTGGTTTGATAAAGACTTCCGGTAAGATATCATCGCAATTATAGGAAAGTAATTAACTCCATAACAACAAATATAGTAATGTTTATTTTTATTTAAAAAAAATTAAATCACTTTTACAGAATTGTAACTCATTCTGCTAAAAATAATGCATTTAAAATAACATCAGGCACGAAAATGCAGAAAATAAATAAGTAATTAATTTTTATAATAGCATGATTTTTTAAAAAAATAATATTAATGGTTAAATAATATGGTAATAAAGTAAATAATATTTAAATATTTACGTACAATGATAATGAAGGAAATGTTGAATAATAGTTATGTATGCAACAAGTGTGTAAAGTAGTACTTTGGTCGAGTGCGATTGACTGTAGCACGAGACGAAAAACACTATTTTACACACGTGTTGCATACAACATTTTTCCTACAACCGAAATGATAGTAATGTTTCTCATAATACTGAGTGTACAGGCATCCAGCAACATCAAATACTGTTAGTGCTCTTTCTCATAATACAGTACAAAATGTAACTTAAACACTTGGAAGAATCTCAGACAAAAGTGGATTAGTCTTTTATAATTGTACAAATTTTACATTTAATATTAATATTAAAAAAATTAGATTAGGTTAGAATACATGCCAAAAAAAAAAAAATTAATGTTCTTAAAAATTAGATTACTACTCAATCTTTTAAAAACATATCATTAAACTTGTTTCATTTACAGTTCTTAATAAATTTTATTAGTTTCATTATTATTTACTACCTAATTATACCCTTGACAGGTAAATTAATCGAATTTTAATGTTGCGTAGCAACGTCTATTTACTTTCAAGCACTAGTGCTTTGTTTATTTAAAAAATGAAATTTTATTGTAATAGATTTAATAAAATACAAAAATATTCATATTTTAATGCCTGAATATATATGAAAACTGCACAACAGAAAAGTGTTGTAGGTTGCCAGCTTTAAAGAGGAATTCACCTATAGGTCACATAACATTTTTTAATCGTAATGACCCCCGGAATATATGGTATGTTTGTCGGTCAAGTCGGTCAAATCTCCAGTTAATTTATCAACGATTTATTCGTCGAATAGTTGATAACTGACGTTGGTGAAACAAAAATATGCTATTTTATTCGACGAATAGTTAAACTGATGAATGAGATATTTATTCGTCAATGGTGAAATCGGGCATTAGTAATTAATAATTTTCGAATAATTCGATGAAATCACTGAAAACATTTGCGTGGTTTGATAAAACTAAAAATCTGATGTGGCCAGCACATTACTTTCCGTCAGTTCTATGTACTTTGTACAAAGTCCACACAGAAAGTTTCTTGCAAAAGATTCAATATGTCCAGTACATTACCTTACGTCAGTTCTATGTATTTTGCACAAATTCCATACAGAAAGTTTCTATTCGCAATCGTAGATAAAAAAATTCCCTCTAGTGGCGCAAATCAATACTACTAAAAGCAACCGTACAAGCGCCATATTAAATAAATGACAGCTGAGTTTGTAGTGTAGTAATTAATAATTAAATATTTTAACTTATCGCCTTCATATAAACAAGTTTTTAAACTCGGTTTGTACCTATACAGAGTCAATGAAATACAGTGAACAATGTGAACTGTCATATGTCAAACCCATCGTATGGCGACCATCTTGTTTCGAAAATCAGCGCCTCTATCGTTAATTTCGATTGCGAATAGTTCCAGTAAAATTATAATACAAACATACTATGTCCATTGCACTTGACACTGACATCTGTTAATCAGAATTTTCTTAATGTAGTAGATGTTTCCATGTTTATAGCAAAGCTGGCTGTTTTAATAAATTTAATTTCTTTATAATTTTTCAACTCTATATCTGTTGATTATAAAGTAAAAAATGTAATCAAATCGTATAGAGAATAAATTATTCTTTAATATTTATAATAACATTAAATATGAAAAAAATATATTTAACAGCGTTTTTTCAAGAAAAACTGCCAAAATCTTTAAATTAGGGTATTTTCGGTCAACCAATTATAACCAAAATCTAATCAGCTCTTCATTTGGATGTAAAGAAGAGAAATATGAAAAAAATATAATTTTTGGAAAGGTGGTATTGGAGTTATGCGATCCGAAAAAATCGTCACACACACACATACATACATACATCCTTCCATCGATACATACATACACAAAGACATCATCGTAAAAATAGTAAAATCGTATTCTACGGACCCTAAAACGTGCTTATTCATTAAAAACTCATCATCGAATTTTTTGACTATAGACAATACCTTCCTTACGTATAGGTGACGGAAGGTAAAAAGAGTCATAGGGGTTACTTCCGATAGGAACTAAGGCTGTTATAACCACAACCACATACAGACAATATAACTTAAAATTTGTATTAAAATATTGTTTCGATAACTTTAATTTATTTAATCTAAATGTATAATTAGTTACAGTATTAAAGAATATTAGTTCATAATAGGCCCGCATACACAAAATTTTATGCGCCTTTGAATTCTGTTCTACACAACAATGTACACATTTGTATTGCTGGTTGCATTGTAATTTTTAAAACTTTATGCTTTAATTTTCCACACATGTTCGTTCTTTTTATTTTGCAAAGTTCTCTATAATAACTTTATAAGATTGCAACTCATACATTAAATATAAGAAATTCATGAGATTTTCTACGGAGTACCGGAAATTTTATGATATTAGACGGATAAGAATGGCACACTAGCACAGGAGTTTCAAAATTGTGAATTCTACTGAGAAGTAAAGAAACAACATAGTATAAGAAATTGAAGAGTTAAAGAACTAGAAAAATGTCGAACGTTACATACACTGTATTGATCCTGAAAATATTTTTATTTTCAAAGAAATCTAAAATTGAAAACTTGATTCAGGAAGAATGGACGGGAAACGATATGGCAAATGGCAACGTATGTGCAATGTTCACGAATAAAATAAAGTTACATAGGTAACCTTCCTAGGGCTTATGCTAGTCGTATGTATTTGTTAGCTAAAAGTAAAATTTATCGCCGTACACAACAATCTAGTTATATGTAACAAAATGAATGTCAATTAATTTCGTACGTATTTTATTACAGTTGTGTTTTCATTTAATTGTTATTTAGGTATCAAGGCACTGAAGTTCTATTTTCATCACGAATATGGAATTTAGTTGCCGAGACTGTTAAGGCCGAGGAAAATAAACCATATGAGTGATAAAAAGGAACTTCAGTGCCGAGGTGCATATTAAATTTTATTTGAAATCGAAAATTTGTGAAAATGAAAGTAATATTTCTTTTTATAGGTTATGTCGACATCTGTCAGTTGGTGTGAGTCAAACAAACTATCTTATGTTCAGTGTTGCTATCTTCGGACATTGAAGTTATCAGAAGTTATAGCACAAGACCTTCTGATTTTATCGATAAATTTTTATTTTGCACGAATTATTTTGCTTAGCAACAAATACGAAAGCAAACTCCGAAGGAGGAGGGGTTTTACCTAATGTCAGTCTACTTGAGTGATTTTGCTTAAAAGCAAAAAGAATAAGTGCTTAAAAATAAAAAATTATCTGAGACAATCAGAGGTCGTGTGGTATTTGGTGAGATAAATTCCAAAGACAACGCAGAATAAAACAATTTAATTATTATTTTATTTTTAAACTTGAAATATTAATTAACTGTCACACTAACAGTCATAAACAATAACGTCTGTTTATTTACTTGGTAGTGAAAATTTATCGGGATAACGGAGTTTTATCAGTACAATACTGTTCCCATTGGTTGAATTTTCAAGTGTTTTGCATCATGATTGGTTAAAAACTAGTCATTGGAATTTATCGTAAAAATATTGTATTTTATCGAAAACTTTTTCATCGGAATTATATAATTCGTTCTTCTTGCATATTTTTGTCATTTTACGTACGTATTTCCTATTGTAAATCGTACACTTACCCGTATCATCTTATATGTACAATAATAATTATCATAAGGTTGGCAACACTGCCTGTGCTTGAAATCGTCGTATAATGGGTTACTTTAGTGCTAATTTCTGAGATTTTAATGAAGGTTTTTGTGCACTTTAGTGACGATATCAAATAAAGGTTATTTTTAAGAATTTCTACACCTATACAAACACGTCAGGCGGAACTAGGGTATAAAAAGCTAAGGTAACGCCACTCGCTATGTTTCCTGTGCTACAAACGCGGTCAGACGGAATACACTTAGTTCTCCGTTATCCCGCTGTGGTGCTGCATGTGATGGATGCTTAAAAAGCATGGAAAAGATAGAAAAGATAACATATTTTATGTAATATTTCTAAAACTATGTATAAATATAATACGTTATAAAATTTATTTATATAAAACTATTTAATAAAAATAAATTTATTCATATAGCAAGAAAACTTTAAATAATATTATTTTCAGCAATTTAACATAAAAAAGAAAGGTGTTAGGAAAAGATCATGGTAAAAGAATAAAATAAATACAATACGGAATATTAAGACAGGTAATAAAGTAAAGAAAGTCGCACCCCGTATTTTGAGGACCACAAATTAAAAAAATTCCCTCGTTTTAATAATCTTAAGATATAGAAATAATTGTTTCCTAATTTAACCAACTTCTTATCTTGTATAGTTCTCGAGATAGCAATAGTGCCCCACTTAAATTGAACACCCTGTATATACCGAAACATCGGTTTTGTAAAAATAAATACTTTATAACTGAGATTTCGAGAAATTGTTAAAACTTAATCTACATCAAAGTCGAGATATTTATCCATATAATTATTTAGTTTCTTATTATAATAATAAAAATCTGATGTGGCCAGCACAATACCTTCCGTCCGTTCTATGTACTTTGTACAAATTCCACACAGAATATTTCTATATTTCTAGTAAAATTATAACACAAACATACTATGTCAATTGCACTTGACACTGACATCTGTCAATCAGAATTTTCTTAATATAGTAGATGTTTCCATGTTTATAACAAAGCTGGCTGTTTGATGAAATTTAATTTCTTCATAATTTTTTGACTCCATATCTATTGAATATAAAGTATAAAATGTAATCAAATCGTATAGAGAAAAAAATATTCTTTAATATTTATAATAACATTAAATACGAAAAAACTGTCAAAATATTCAAATTAGGGTACTTCCGGTCGACCAATTATAACCAAAATCTAATCAGCTCTTCATTTAGATGTAAAGAAGAGAAATACGAAAAAATTATAATTTTTGGAAAGGTGGTATTGGAGTTATGCGATCCGAAAGAATCGTCACACACACATATACATACATGTATACATACGAGGTGCTACCCAAAAGTTCCCGAACTTATTTTTTTTAAAAAGCTGTATTTATTAAAACTTCAAATCAACAAATGATCTCCTTCAAAATAATCTCCACCTACAGTTATACACTTGTCCCATCTTTTCTCCACTGTTCAAAACACTTTTGGTAGTCATTTTTTTCAATAGCATTTAGGACCTCCTGCGATGTAGTTTGAATCTCCTCAACAGCCTCAAATCTCTGGCCTTTTAGCTTGGTTTTCATTTTTGGGAAGACGAAAAAGGTGCTAGGAGCAAGGTCTGGTGAGTAAGGGTGATGGAGAAGAACATTTCTTTGCGTGGATGTCAAAAATATGTGGGCCGGTGCATTGTCGTGGTGGAAATGCCAATTTTTGCTTGCCCAAAGTTCAGGAAGTTTTCGTCTCACATTTTCCCTTAAACGCCTCAAAACGTCCACGTATAAGTTACCCGTTACTGTGGTACCCCTTGGCACAAATTCGCGGTGCACAACTTTTGAGGAGATTCAAACTATATCGCAGGAGGTCCTAAATGCTATTGAAAAAAATGACTACATAAAGTATTTTGAACAGTGGAAAAAAGATGGGACAAGTGTACAACTGTAGGTGGGGATTATTTTGAAGGAGATAATATGTTGGTTTGAAGTTTTAACAAATACAGCTTTTTTAAAAAAATAAGTTCGGTAACTTTTGGGTAGCACCTCATACATGTATACATACATCCATACATACAGACATCATCGTAAAAATAGTAAAATCGTATTCTAGGGACCCTAAAATGTGCTTATTGATTAAAAATTCATCATCGAATTTTTTGACCAAAGACAATACCTTCCTTACCTAAAGGTGACGGAAGGTAAAAATGAATCATTATTTTGCAATAATTTTGGTAATGAAAGAATAAATTGTTTTGTTACTAAAAGATGAAGTTCTACTCGGAGCTTTATAATTATAATAGCAGAAAAGAATTTCATTATTATACACATTTGTATTAGAATAACTATTATAATAGTAAAAACAGTTTATTACGAGGTAAAAAGAAAATGAAAATATCTACGTATGAATGATATTTTTTAATCAAAAGTTCTACACAGGCAACAAAGAAATAACATTGTTATGTCGGCAATATTAGCCCTGTGTAATACTTTTTTATTATTATTTCTTGTAAAATCGTTCTTTTAGCAATAAAAGAACGATTTTTAGGTACATACGAGTATATGCGTATTACAAATTACACAATACTCGTATAAACGAAAAATATGAGTTTACAGGAATGTTTTACTGGTATGTTTTGTAATACCGTGTATTAAAAACAAACTTCAAAATAACGTTTTGTTGTACAAACAGCGAAATTTTTTCAAGTCTTCCCATCTGAAATGGAATATATATTTTTTTTTCAGCTGACCAGATTACTAATCGTGCATATGACTGTTTTTACTGAAAGCTTGTTTTTAGTCTAACCCAGGGGTTGCCAACCTTTTCAATGTATTGACCTACTTAAAAACAGCGAGTTAGGTACCTATACTTGATGAGGCAAGGTATCCAGAAGGTCAAATGCTTTATGAAAGATACATTTTTTAAGGGATGTGAAGCTGCATGTTTTTCCCTTTTCATGTACAAAAATAAATTGCCAGATCACATACACAAAACTTTTAAAAAACTGTGGGCCAAATGACGGGTGATAATTGTTTGACCGGTATTTTAAGGGTCATCTTCTAGTCCAGACTTAGCTTCTACCGAGACCGAGAAATTTTGACAGCTGTAATACATTTGGCTTTTCATTTCGATGTAATATTGTCAATTTAAGCTAAGTTTAATATTTAAATTATGTTGGTGCAACCGGCCATTAGGGATACAATGTCTAATATAATTAAAGCTAGTATTAGTAATAAAGGCGATGTAACTCAATATTAAACGGCGGAGTACTTGATACTTATAATAACAATAACATATTTGGTTTTTTTTTAATTTAAAATCTATATTCTAAACTAGTCAAAAGAAATTTGTAGAAATTTCTCACCATTTGCGTAGGTTTTATAATTTGTTTGAAATATAATAACGTGCCTAGAGACCAATCACGATGAGGCGTGGTTTAGTAACGCGGGACTGTTGTTGAACACCTTACGTAGCTTGGCATATTTTTCTAAAAACAACAACAAAAACCTACCTAACGCACAAAACTCGATCATGGGATAAGAAGTACTCGGGTTTATTCTATCTGAGGTTTATCCGAGGTTTTCAAAATACACCTTTCAATTTTATATACAGGTGTAACAGCTAAACAATAATTTCTATATTATTAAAGATAGAATAAAATACTATAAGGCAATCTTATAGAAGACCAAGGGGGACATTCGAATATAGAAGAAAATATTTTATAAACCAGTGGTTCTCAAGTTTCAATACAAAATTATATTTTTTTAAATGGGATGATATATATTTTTTAGGCCCATTTAATACAGTATTTTTTTCTGAATTCAACCATGTAATCATTTTATATCCTAACATAACAAAAATATTGAGAAAAATTCAATTAAAATTTAAATAAATTTAATTTTTATAGCTATTTTTCAGTAAGCTATGTATGAAAAACAATAACTGCTATTTGTTAATTTGAATTATTTACGACGGAAATCAAAGAGAACATTATTTATAAAGTCATTAACAAATATATTTCATTTTAATTTAAGTTCAATTGTTTTCATACATAGCCTACTGAAAAATATAAATATAAAAACGAAATTTATTTTAATTTCAATTGATTTTTTCTCAATATTTTTGTTATGTTAGGATATAAAATGATTACATTGTTGAATTCAGAAAAAATACTCTATTAAATAGGCCTAAAAATTGATATCATCCCATTTACAAAAATATAACTTTGTGTTTTAACTTGAGAACCACTGGTTTAAAAAAAATATCTCCTATATTCGAATGTCCCCCTTGGTCTTCTATAAAATTGCCTCATAGTATTTTATTGTATCTTTAATAATATAGAAATTATTTGAGGTAGCTCGTTTAGCTGTTACACCCTGTGTAGCGTTATACAAGGGTTATATAGGTGTTAAAATAAAAAAAAGCGTTCTGTAAAAAGTCTAATAAGTATGGGTTCGCAAGCTAATCATTTCAAAGATACGAGCTATTTTCAGAAATGTACTATCTAAAAAAATAAGAAAACAGTATGTAGTATCAAATTTAGGTTTTTCATTTAAGCCATTTTACAAATAGTTGTTCTACATGTCCTCCTTCCATCTTAACAAATGATTCACATTCACATCTTATAAGTAAACGAGTTTCGTACCTTTTCAAAAATTTCCGGTCGAAGGCATGTTCTATTCGCTCTTGTAAATGCGTTACATTATTAATTATTAATTGGAGTAGAATAAACTAAACTTTTTAAATATCCCCAAGCAAAGAAGTCTAAAGGCGTTAAATCAAGAGACCTGGGAGGTTATTCCACTGTGCCTCCTCATCCTATCCATCTTCTATCGGCGACTTATTTTTACTGCACAGCAAACTTGATTACATGTGAAGTAACTTGTAGCTCATACATTTGAAACGGTTAGTTTGAGGAGCCATGTTTATTAGACTTTTTTAACTATTTTGGTCTATTCTATAAGCCCTTACAATTTCCGAACACTTTTTTTAACACTCTGTAAATGATTGTAAAAGTGGCCCTTATTCGGACATTTTTACATAAATGAAAACGTAATTATAAACTTTGGTATTCCTTAGTTTGAATATAATTTATTCGCTTGCGTATATATTTTTAAAATGACAAAGAGTAGATTGATGATTGGCACACCCGGCAATGAGCAATAAGCCGTGATAATATATTATTAAATTAATAATAATACAAACCCCCATAAAACCAACATCAAAACATCCTCAAAACAAAAGCCTACCGCCTGCTGTGTACATTACACATCAAGTGTGGCTGTGCCGTGGATTTATCACGACCGGAGGCGACGTAATCAGCTCACACGTTCGTTCCTGCGCGACTTCCGGTTTGGCAGCAGGAATGCGCGGAATAACAGATTCTCTTGATGATTGTCGCTCGCTCTTCCTGCTCCTGTCTTTGTCTCAGATTAAACAACAAATGTATGAGCAGGAATACAGGAATTGTTAGGGAGTATTTATAGAAGGTGGTTGGTGGTTTCATTTTCGTGACACTTGGTATAAATGACGGGTGACAACAAAATCAGAATTTCAGATACGTGGAAACTGCAGATATAATTATTATTAGATTTTAATAATAATAATAATAATAGTAATAATAATAAAAATTAACTAAATGACGTCATCACATTGGAACCCAATTTCAGAAAAATATAGCTCAGAATGTTGAAATGACTGCTTGGAACCCAAATCTGCAGTAATAGGAGATTCCATCATTTTTTTTTTGTAATTTCATCTGAACGTATAAGTAAAACTAGGCCCATTCAGAGTAAAAATAATTAACGGTAGTGTAAGAATTAGTGGCATCGGTAGCGTAAGAAATTTATAGTAAAAATTATTTCCGTTCACAATGAAAAATTATTGAAATTATAGTTTCTAGGATTTTTTTATTACAAATTACTAGGGTGCAAGGTTGGCAGTTACAGCTGTCATTTTATTTTTGCACAAAAAGCAACTGACATAGATGATGACTTATTAATTACACTTATCCACAAGCACTCCATTGTGTGAGATAAGCGAAGAGATTAAGGGAACTTAAAATTATGTCAAAAAAATAAAATGCGTGGGCACAAATTGCCTTTGAAATAAGCGAAAATGGTAAGTTACGTGTTCACTTTTAATTGTGCAAAGTTTATTAATAAGTCTGTTTATATAGGGCAACGTCTGAAGTACACCACAAAATGATCCTTTTTCTATTGCTCATTTTATCTGATGAAATCAGATGTAAATGAACGTCAAAACTGTCAAAAAAATTAAGCGGTAACGTAGTGGCAACGTAGAAGTTTGGAGATTGCAAACTTCTACCGCTGCCATTGCCACTGCGCTACTACTAATTTTCTTAATTTTTGGATGTGAACGAAAGAACGAATACATTTTCTATAACGCATTCAATCTTTTACCCAGGCCACTACCACTGCCACTAATTCTACCGCTACGTTAATTTTTTTGTTGTGAATGATACTTTAGACTGTCGGTGAAAATCCGGTGAAAAAATTCCTATTAATAAGCGAGTTATAGTCCTCCGAAATTTGAAAATATAGATGTGACGTCACGTATATAAGTTTTTATATCAAACTATTTTCTTCGTGGACCTAAATGTGTTTGAAATATATGCTATTTCTAAATTAAATTTATAAAAAATAAATGAATATTATTATACTGTACAAGTCGACATGATTTATAATTGCAATTGTATTTAAATTATTAAGTTTAATGCAAAATATTTATATTCAAATAAAAATTGTTTGAGAATTGCACTACTGGACTGATAGCTACGCCTCCGTTATTTGAATTTCTCTATTTCCATTGGCAGTAGGCTCCGCCCCTAATTCCGTATTCGTTATATATTTATAGGTGGTCATTGAGTCGCCAATCAAAATAATATATATATATATATATATATATATATATATATATATATATATATATATATATATATATATATATATATATATATATATGGATTTCATTTGAGTGACGGGCTGCTAAAACAATAACCCCCTTATTTCCGAAGTATTTCAATTATATCATTTTATTTCTTTATTAATATTCATTATTAAGCATATACTTTCACTATTTTTTACTAATTTCTTTTAATTCAATTGAGCTGTAATCCCCTATTCAATGTTTAGCTCTTTTCATACAGCAGCAGAAGTTTGACTGGACCAATGAGAAATAATTTCGATTTCATTGAAACTCATTGAAATTGAAGTCTGACTAAAAACGCGGGAATATCACAATTGACATATGAGATTATAGACTCCCAAAGCGTGACGTCAAAATCGAGCGGGAATTACAAAACCTCAAATATTCTTGAAATACGTATGTACGCGGTTTGTAAATGTGTCCGGGTGTGAAAAATACACATAACCAAACTTAAGTACGCACCCAGATGACAGTTATTTAAATTGCTCGGTAATTTGGTTTGTTCACCATGGTCACACTTACAAACCGGATACATATTTCAAGAATATTTCAGGTTTTGCAAATCCAGTTCAATTTTAACATCATCACTTTCGGAGTCTACTCGCGCCGAAGATAATAGGTATTGGAGAGTTTTACAATGAAAAAGTACAGTTATATGTTCCCGCCTGAAATTTTAAGAATAGGCAAAACAGAATACATTTCATAAGCCACTTGGTAAATATTAGTACTTTAAATCGAATAATCACAGTAGGTATAAGAGCAAAACAAATTTTTAAAAACCAAGTCACTTATGAAATGTATCATGGATTGCCTGTTCATGAATTTTCAGGCGGGAACTTTTAAAATGGGCATCCTGTACATGTTTACCATTAAGGTAATTGGCATTTTGATATTCAATATACCGAATATAAATTGTACGCCAATGCAAAAAATCTGATGTAGCCAGCACATTACCTTCCGTCATTTCTATGTATTTTGTATACATATCATATAGAAAGTTCCTTGCAAACGATTCTATTTCTTGTACATTACCTTAAGGCAGTTCTGTGTATTTTATACAAATTCCATACAGAAAATTTCTAGCAAAAGATCCTATATTTCCAGTAAAATTAAAACACAAACATATTGTCAATTGCACTTGTCACTGACACCTTTCAATTCGATTTTTTTTAATATAGCAGCTGTTTCCAGAGTTATAGCACAGCTGGCTAATATAAGATATTTAATATTTTTATAATTTTTTAACTCTATGTTTACGCCGATTTATTCTATGTTAGTAGAACAGACGATAATTTTCTGTGTGTAATGTTTGTTGAATAGACATTATTTACTGTTGCTATGCGACAGTTTGTATTTCTGGGAATAAGGGTTTTTGAAGTCAGTACCTGCTCACTTGAAGTGAAATTGAAGGAGTTGTATGAGAAACACGAACTGAGCAAGACGGGCAGTGACTGAGTCTTCGAATCAAGCGTGGGTTATCCACCATATTATTTGTAAATAGTGTAAATAAAGTGTTAATTCAAACTACTGACTTTCGATCCACCCTAACGACCACACCATACAGTCCACTGAAATCGTGAGCAAACATTTGGTCCTTCAAACCGGATCGGAATCAGAAATCATCGTGGTATCCAGCACCAGGACGTCGAAATACATCGACGCAAGAAGCTGCTGAACCACTCTCAACATCAACATCAGCTTGGTACTGCACCAGGACGTCAACATCGACGCTAGCAGCTGCAAAACTCACCACCAGGCCGTGTCAGTCGGAAATCGGTAAGTCTAATCCTTCCTTATTTCTATAAATTTCCATTACCTGTGTCTCGATTTGATAGCAAAGTATATACTAAAAATGGATTTAGAACAACTAATTAGAGTACGTGCAGCACTCAAAGGTAAATTAACGCGTAATGATAAATTTATTTAAAAGTTTACTGATCAAGATAGCATCAATTTACTTAAATCGCGAATAAGTGTGTTAAATGACGCAATGAAAGATTTTGATGAAATTCAATCTAAAATAGAAGAACTTGACGAGAATGAAATTAATACTGACGAGCGGGATACATTCGAAACAAAATATTTTGAAATAATAGCAAATATTCAAGATATTTTAGATAGCCGTGAAACGGAAGCAGCTAGAGCGGATTCAGAGGCGTCTGGCTCAAACCGACTATCGCAACCCACGGCAGATATTAATTTAAAATTACCACCTCTCAATTTGCCCCAATTTGATGGAAATTATTCAAAATGGCAACATTTTTTTGATACATTTAATTCCTTGATACATAATAACAATTCATTAAACAATTGCCAAAAGTTTCATTACCTTAAATCTTGCGTAACCGATGAGGCCGCTCATGCTATCCAATCATTAACAATATCAAGTGCAAATTACGCTTCGGCATATAAAATACTAAAAGAAAGGTTTAATAACAAAAGACTAATAGCACAGGAACTTGTATCAAACATCTTCGGGATAGAAAAAATAACCAAAGTTAATAGTTCAAATTTGCGACAATTGTTAAATATTTTAAACACAAACACCGAAGCATTGAGGGTTTTAAAATTACCAGTAGATAATTGGGATGGTATGCTCATACCATATATCACTCAAAAGCTTGATTACCAAACAAATAAAGAATGGCAAGCTACATTAAAATCTGAAATCCCGGAACTGTCTAAGTTTATAGAATTTTTAAACGATAAATGCCAATTACTTGAATCAATTAATCAGACAAATAGTGAAGCTAGTGGATCACAAATGCGTACGAAATCTGTCGGTCAAAACTACGCTCATAAACTTAAACGCAATAAAACATTAGTACAGGTAAATATGAATAAACAACCATGTAAATGCTGCAATAGCAACAATCATGAAATTTATAAATGCAAAGACTTCGCAAACATGCAAATTAAAGACAGGGAAATGTTTGTCAAAAACCATAAACTTTGTGAAAATTGTTTAAGACCAAATCACATGGTGAAAGATTGCAAATCTACTTTTACGTGTCGAATTTGTAACGAAAAACACAATTCTTTGCTACATTTACAAACCGCAAACTTACAATTAGAAAATCAAGTGCCATCTAATCCTGTTGCGATAAACAGCAGTACGGATAATAATTTCAATGCATTATTATCCACTGTCAGCTTATTAATAAAAGATGCAAACGGCCATTATCACAATTGTAGAGCATTGCTAGACGTTGGATCTCAAAGCAATTTAATAACAGAGAGCCTAGCTAAAAGACTTAATTTACCTTATAACAGCATAGACATTCCCATAGTAGGTATAAACAACGCTACAAATAATATAACGAAATCGGTAAAGGTTTGCATAAAATCTAATCATAGCAATTATCAATCAAAAGTAACATGCTTAGTATTGCCTAAGATAACAGATAATCTCCCAACAAAAACATTTAACTTAAACAATATACAAATTCCCTGTAATATTCAGTTAGCTGACGAAAACTTTAATAAGTCGAGACCCGTCGAATTATTATTAGGCGCGGAAATATTTTGGAATATTTTAAAAACAGAATCTATCAAGGCAAATAAGAGCCAGCCACATTTACAAAATACAGAATTTGGCTGGGTACTCGGCGGCTCTGTATGTACAGGTCAAACTTTGTCCCTTTGTAATCTTTCTGTAACCCCAAGCACGATGTCCTTGCAAAAGCAGGTAGCAAAATTATTTTGGGAAATAGACGAACCAAGTAATAAAACTATTCATTCTTTAGAAGAAATAGCTTGCGAGGAACATTACGTCAAAACAGTTCAGAGAAATTTAGAAGGCAGATTTATAGTTCAACTACCGTTCAAAGAAAATCCCGAAATTTCTCTAGGTCAATCTAGACAAATCGCATGTAACCGTTTTTCCGCGCTAGAAAACAAACTAAATAAAAATCAAGAATTGAAATCGGAGTATTCAAGGTTTATAAACGAATATATACATCTCGGCCATATGGAGCTAGTTGATCCTAATAAAGAGCCCGTTATAAATGAAACAAATACCTTTTACCTTCCTCATCACGCGGTCATCAAAGATTCGAGCTTAACAACAAAATTGCGCGTAGTTTTTGACGCCAGCTGTAAATCATCTTCAGGCTATAGCTTAAATGACACGCTCATGATCGGTCCTAATATTCAACAAGATCTCTTTTCTATAACAATGCGGTTCAGAATTCATAAATTCGTATTGACAGCCGATATAACAAAAATGTATCGCCAAATATTATTAGATCCAAAGCAACGCGATTTTCAGAGAATAGTATGGAGAGGGGATAACTCTAAACCAATAGATACTTACCGTTTAAAAACGGTCACGTATGGTACAGCTTCGGCAAGTTGGTTAGCAATTAGAACATTACGTGAATTAGCGGAAAGAGAAAAACAAAATTTTCCAAACATATACGAAATTATAAGGGACGATTTTTATATGGACGATCTGTTAACCGGTTGTAACAACTTAGTAGAAGCAATAAAATTACGAGACGATTTGACCACAGTTATGTGTAGTGGTGGATTTGTCTTAAACAAATGGGCGTCAAATCACCCACAGCTATTACCAAGTACTGGAAACACCAATCCCTCTAACATTCTAAACTTGGATCGCGAAAAGGAAATTAAAGTATTAGGATTAGTTTGGGACAGTAAAGACGATACTTTAAATTATACTTTAAATTCAATCGATACCACAAAGAAAGTAACAAAGAGACAAATTTTATCCGTGTTAGCGAAAATCTTTGACCCCCTCGGTTTAGTTAGCCCGGTAACGACTCGAATGAAAATTATGTTACAAAAATTATGGGTTTTAAATTTAAATTGGGATCAGGAAATTCCACGTGAAGTAAGTACAGAATGGTTTCAATTAATTGAAGAATTAAAATGCATAAACACTGTAACGGTCCCCCGCTGTTTAATTGGTAATCACCCCTTCAAAATATTGGAATTACATGCTTTTTGTGATGCATCTCAAGAAGCGTACGGTGCAGTAATATATTTGAGAAGTATCGACCAGTATGGCCAAATTAATGTTAACTTAGTATGTGCTAAATCACGTGTAGCGCCAATAAAAACAATAAGCATTCCTAGACTTGAACTGTGTGGAGCCTTATTGTTGTCTCGATTAGCGGAAAAAGTATGCAAGGCATTAAAAATAAATCTGACACGTTACCTTTGGACAGATTCAAGTATAGTCTTATCTTGGATTGCCGCCCCAGCCAACACATGGCAAACCTTTGTAGGGAATCGAGTAAGCGAAATCCAAAAACTTACAAATAATTCAGAATGGTCACACATTAATTCCGAATTTAATCCAGCTGATATAATATCCCGAGCCATTTCCCCAAATCAATTAAAAAATTCAAAATTGTGGTGGAAACCAGATTGGTTAGAGTTAAACAGTACAGCTTGGCCTAAATCTAAATTAAATATGATGATGGGTCCCAAGGGAAAAATGATTGGACAAGCAGTCTACTGATGAAAATTATTTATTTCTAACCGACGTTTCGACTAAAACGTTAGTCTTCTTCAGGGCAAGAAATGGTCAATTACATATCATTTGTGGCAACCACCCATGAGGAACAGTTTTCGATAAAATTATCACAGAGTTGATCGTCATAAGGTATATAAACATCAATAAATAACATATAAAAAGATTAGCAGTCAATTGTAAAAAAATAAATATGAAAATTGTAAAATTTGTAGTCCAAAATGTAAAATAAAAACTTTTTTTATCAAAAAATTACACGTGTGACTGACTAGTTGACTTATATGTCAACTAGTCAGTCACACGTGTAATTTTTTGATAAAAAAAGTTTTTATTTTACATTTTGGACTACAAATTTTACAATTTTCATATTTATTTTTTTACAATTGACTGCTAATCTTTTTATATGTTATTTATTGATGTTTATATACCTTATGACGATCAACTCTGTGATAATTTTATCGAAAACTGTTCCTCATGGGTGGTTGCCACAAATGATATGTAATTGACCATTTCTTGCCCTGAAGAAGACTAACGTTTTAGTCGAAACGTCGGTTAGAAATAAATAATTTTCATCAGTAGACTGCTTGTCCAATCATTTTTCCCTTGGGACCCATCATCCATTCTTCAGTCGATTATCGATCAAATTTCTAAATTAAATAGTGTGAATGAAATTCCCGAAAGAAAAAAACCAGTAATATGTATGAATAAAACGGCTACTCACGCCCTACCTGTCTTTACAAAGTATTCATCCTTTGACAAATTACAAAGAGTAATAGCTTACGTCTTTAGGTTTGTACATAACTGCAAAAATAAAAATAATAGATTGAACAATAATTTAAATATTGACGAAATAAATAAGGCAAATAACGTCATCGTAAAATATACCCAACGAAAGGCATTCCACAGAGAAATTATAGATTTACAAGGAAACAAGATCGTTAACAAACAAAGTAAATTACATTCGTTAGCTCCTTTCTTGGACAAGGATAATTTAATTCGCGTTGGCGGTCGTTTAAAAAATTCTAATTTGGACTACAACCAGAAATTCCCAATAGTTTTACCGGCAAAGGATTATATTAGCAAATTGTTAATGGTTCGAGAGCATGAGCGCCAATTACACGCCAGTCCTCAAGCGACCCTTCACGCCCTACGTGAAAATTATTGGCCTCTAGCTGCACGAAATTCTGTAAGACAAATTATACATAAATGCATAAAATGTTTTCGAGTAAACGCTAAGCCAACTAGTCAAATAATGGGTGATCTACCGAAAGCGCGAGTGATACCGTCAAGGCCATTTTCCATATCAGGAGTCGATTACGCTGGGCCAATTTTAATTAAACAATCCCCTGGCCGGTGTAAGAAAACTTCAAAGGCCTATATCGCCGTATTTATCTGTTTTACAACTAAGGCGATCCACCTAGAGTTGGTAAGTGACTGTACTACTGAATGCTTTCTAGCTGCTTTAAAAAGATTTATGGCACGCCGTGGTATAGTTTCCGAAATACATTCAGACAATGCTAAAAATTTTGTTGGTGCAAATAACGAACTGTTGAGATTTAAAGCCTTATCTGAAACTAGTGTTGTCCAAAACGAAGTAGCAAAACAGGGTATAAAATGGAACTTTATTCCCGCAAATTCGCCCCACCGTGGAGGCTTATGGGAAGCTGCCGTGAAACAAACCAAAAGGCATTTATTTAAGGTTATCGGGAATACAATGCTAACTTTTGAAGAACTATATACTCTGCTATCACAAATCGAGGCATGTCTTAATTCCCGACCACTAACACCCCTATCACAAGATCCAAATGACCTGCAACCTCTAACTCCCGGTCATTTCCTTATCGGTGATCGGCTGACGGCGCATCCTGAACTTGAGTTGACCGACGTCCAGGTCAATCGACTATCCCGTTGGCAACACGTCCAGCAGATGTATCAACATTTTTGGCGCCGATGGCAACATGAATACCTGACCAACCTACAACAGCGTCAAAGGTGGACTCGTTCTCGAGACTATTCGTGGAAACCAGGAACAATTGTCTTGCTGATAGACAATAATCTGCCACCCTTAAGTTGGCGTATGGGATGTATAACCGTGGTGCATCCTGGCAAGGACAATATAGTGCGCACAGTGACCATTAAAACTAATAACGGTCTTGTGACTAGGGCCACTAATAAAGTGTGTGTGTTCCCATGTGAAATTTAATTGGGTTGTGCTATGATTTAATAATCAATGTTTGCGCATGTTCTGTCTTATAATCATTTGTATTTGTATTATGATGTATGCTCGTATATGTATGTGTATTTCTTTACTATGTGTATGTACCTTATATTCTATTCTTACATTACATGCTTAACCTTTGTTAGATTTATGTATTTTTTATATTCTTTATATGTATTGTATATCTTGAACTCCTTGAAGTAGTCAAAGGGGCCGGTATGTTTACGCCGATTTATTCTATGTTAGTAGAACAGACGATAATTTTCTGTGTGTAATGTTTGTTGAATAGACATTATTTACTGTTGCTATGCGACAGTTTGTATTTCTGGGAATAAGGGTTTTTGAAGTCAGTACCTGCTCACTTGAAGTGAAATTGAAGGAGTTGTATGAGAAACACGAACTGAGCAAGACGGGCAGTGACTGAGTCTTCGAATCAAGCGTGGGTTATCCACCATATTATTTGTAAATAGTGTAAATAAAGTGTTAATTCAAACTACTGACTTTCGATCCACCCTAACGACCACACCATACAGTCCACTGAAATCGTGACCAAACACTCTATATCCATTTAATATGAAGTATAAAATGCATTTTAATCGTATAGAGAATAAAATATTCTTTAATATTTATAATAACATTAAATGTGAAAAAATGATATTCAAGATCGTTTAGAAAAACTGTTAAAATCTTCAAATGAGGGTACTTCCGGTTGACCAATTATAACCAAAATCTAATCAGCTCTTTATATGGATGTAACGAAGAAGAATACGCAAGAATTATAATTTTTGGAATTGTAGTATTAGAGTTATCGCAGGCGAAAATTTTGTCACACACAGACACACACACACACACACACACATACAGACATCATCGTAAATATAGTAAAATCGTATTCTGGGGACCCTAAAACGTGCTAATTCATCAAAAACTCACCACCGAATTTTTTGACCAAAGACAATACCTTCCTTACCTAAAGGTGACAGAAGGTAAAAAGCGTTTCGGTCAGTTTTGGCAATCAATTTTTTTTTTCAATGATCACATTGATTTTTATTTTCTTACAAAATTTTGAAACATGACGTAATTGGTCAGTTTTAAAGGGCCTCAGTTCTTATAGAATGTATGCAAAACAAAAATTATTGCCAGATTTACTATCTTTGTGGTTAGTCCTACCATCGGTTAAACGTTGTACGCTTACATAAATAACACCCTGTATACTTTCATGCTGATTAGGGTGTGAGTTTTGTGCATTAGGTCAGACAATGTTATGGTTCGTTTAAAAAAAAAATATTGTTTCTTGTAAGTTTAAATAAATCCACAACACGTGACTGTTTTTGCTCGCTTAATGTTTTCCGGCGTAGAAGAACATAATACATATACATATTAGAGAATCACTCAATCACTGTATACAAGATAATCCAAAGCTTATCACACCAAAAAGATTGTTTGTTGATTATGAAATAAAATTGTATTCTATTGTTTATCTCTGCTGACACACTGACACTGAATAAAAACAGAACTAAGAAAATTACATTCAAGATGATAACTTGTTTAGCTCAAATGTAATGCTGGTAGTCTGTGAATTTCCTCATTCGTTTGTAAGTTGCTTGAAAAGTAATGTCTCACGCAAGACGAGCACCGAATATTCGCGACGAGCAGCCCAACTACAGAATGTGTGGTCCCTGTTTTAATGCATTTTCATAAAATTCTTTAAACTATTTGCTGATCATATTGGCTGGTACCACAAAACTTGTTTTAAATAATAGGCCAATTCTGAACAAATTTGTAAGTCTTACAGATCTGTAAATCTGTAAAAAACTGACAAAAACGCATTTACTTTTGTAGATTAATATAAAATTATATATGAGTGGCAGCTTTAGTTGCAATTTTGTTCATTATTTACAGATTTACAGATCTGTAAGACTTACAGATTTGTTCAGAATAGAATTATATAAAACGCTGTTTTAAGAAATGTCAAATTCAAATTTAATTTCCCCTTTATATTTAAAGAACGACTTTTTAAAAAATATATGTTTGAATACAGACTATGTTCTGCTTTAAAATCATATTTGACATTTATTATTATTATTATTATTATTATTGTACCGTTTTTATTTATTTAGGTGAAGTGTAAATATTAGACAATTATTATTAATTAAAATAATGGTTTATTAAACTATAATTAAATATTAAAAGATAATTAAAAATAAACAATTATTAAAACACTAATTAAGACTAAAATTATAATTAACTAGATAACACTAACACTACTTAACCAATTAACACTACTATTTTTTTCCACAATCTTATTGACAATTTATTTCGACTATTTATGCCACTATTTATTTAGATCACGTTAAACTGTCCGCCCGCCAACCTCCACAGCGTCTATACTCAACTGACTCAACAGCGTCCGTATATTCAACTGCTCAGACAGAAGTCACACGTTTCATCTCACTATCTGTCTATTTATGTAACTCTATCACTTCCACAGCCTTAGTATCAGCGACTGTCCGTATGCTACAACTTTTCAACACCACTGCCGAGTATCCACTTTCACTCGCCGTTACTGTCTTCGTATACTTAGTTTCCCAATACTCGTCAACAATACAGAGTATTCACTTCCACAGCTCAGCTATCCCGGTATACCAGTAACTTTCCGACTCGCCGTTACTGTGCTTGTGCACTATAACTTCCCAATAATCGTCAACATTAACGAGTCTTCACATCCACAGCTATCCCAGTTTACCAGTAACTTCCCGAGTACCTACTCGACACTGCTGGGCTTCTCACTAACACTTTACTCTCTAACACTCCATGTGAATGACACTCCTTATGTAACTAACTATGGATGTAACTAAGTTTGTAACTATGTATGTAACTAACTTCCGAGCAAAGCTGCGTCCCTTTTATACAGCTGCCATTAACTTCCAGCGAGCTCTAGAATGTTCGACCGCGTAATAACAATGAACACAAAAGGTTCAGGCGACCGGAAGTAATTAAACACGTCGCGGCTTGTTTGTTTACGTAGTCCGAATGCTAGCGCGATTGCGTCATCGCTATACTTAGACGCTTGTTTAGCGTAGGAGCGGGGCTCACATGTTACATTATTATTATTATTATTATTATTATTATTCTTAATATTAAATAATGAAATTTGATATTTCTTAATACAGCGTTATAGTTAAAATAAGGCTTGTGGTACCAGCCAATAGGTTTATTAATGAACTACATGAAGAATGCTTTTTTGCATTGTAGATAGATAAAATGCATTTCATATAATTAATGCAAAATGTGGTCAGCCTTTACGGTCATAGAAAAAGGCTTATTGCTTCAGCAATTTAATTTAAGATATGCATAAAAAACAACTCATTTAAAAGTGTGATGTTGACGTGAGTAATTAAATAGCAGCATTCAAACAGGAAAAGATAATTTAAGATCTAATTTTACGTAACCTAATAGCAGTTTTTGTCGAGAAATCTCGTAAAAAGTAATTACTATACAAATAGCAATTAACATTAATTATTTAAATGAGATGCCAAGTATTTATAGAATAGAGATTAATTTACAAGGTGTTTCATTATATGAAAATAAGTACCAGATATTTTAATCTAATTTTAATTATAGAATTGATAATAGCTGTAATTCTAGGTTAAGTAAAACATCAAGATGCTGATGTAATAAACCATTTTTTATAATCAGAGGATTTATTTTTATTAATTTATTACCACATTAATAAAAATAATAAACGGAGGGTTAATTATACTACAAACTATTTTTAGACAGTTATTTTTATAACATTTAGACCCGTGAAGTCACTGACTTCGGGGGGACTTTGTTACCTCTCGCTAAGAGAGGTATTGTATTCATGCCAAAAATCGCATATCCAGATTTTAGTGAATAAGCACGTTTTAAGGTCCCTAGAATCCGATTATAACATTTTTACGATGATGTCCGTATGTGTGTGCGTGTGTGTGGATGTGTGTGTGTGTGGATATTGGATTCACGATTTCTCAAATACTATAAGACTTAAGACATTTTTAACTACGGATTCCTCAATCTAACAATAATGGCAATAGTTGATTAAGTTTTGGTAACAATTGGACAACCGGAAGTAGTAGTTACAAGAAAAAAATCATCTAAATATTATTTATCGAAAATTTATGTAAATACTTATATTAAAGAACGTTAAATTCTTTATTCGATAAATATAAACTCATTATTATATCTTCTATAGATTTGGAGATAAAGAAAGGCATATAAAATAATTTGATGTAAAAAATCTCAGATCAAACTACTACAAGGCAAGAAATTCAAATGTTTGTAATTGACACATAAATATCACTGTCAAAAAGTCAAAAATATTTGTATGCCTCCGTCAAAAATATTTGTACATTATTATGAAGATTATGAAAATAAAAAAAAGTCAACAACGCAAAAGAATATACGTAAAAAAATATAAAAGGAATTTGCGAATAAATGACTAATATAAAGAAAAAGAAAGTAGAAAAAGAAAATTTCAGGATATTGAATATAAAGAAAATGTATGTATTGTACATAATTTATATTAAAATATCCCATAGATTTTGCAAATATATGTGAGAATTATTTTGTAGTGAGACATGAATATATTGTATTTGTATTTAAAAATATTTTTCGTTTTATGCGTACAACCTGGTAAAATATCTGGCGAGAGGTTATGTGCTGGCCACATCAGACTTTGTAGTGATGGGATCCGGATCTCAGTATCGGTTTTTGGATCCGGATCTCAGTATCGGATTTTGGATCCGGATCTGAGTATCGGATTTTAAATATGAAACTGAGTATTGGATTTTGGATACGAATCTAAGTATCGGACCTTGAATCCAGATCCGAATATCGAATCTTGGAAACGAATTTGAGTATCGGATCTTAGATTCGAATATTCTCAGTACTGAACTTTACATTCAAATATTAGCACCGGGTCTCAAAACCAAATAAATCTGATTATGAAATAATCCACGATACATTTTTGTTTGATGTAGTTAGTCTGTTAGATAAGTTTTAGCATCCGCTAAGAAGGAAATTCCTCGATTCCACAGAACTATAAGTAGATAACAAAAACAATCCGTTTTATGTGAAACACGTGCACGATATAAATAAATAGGTACCTATTTCGCCACCTGCAATGAACCTAGGGCCATTATCTTTCAATTTTACCTTAACCATTTTTTTAGAATAAAATTTTCAATATTATGATCCAGTCTAGTCCAGTTTATCATAAAAATTACTCGGTATTGTTATTATTAAACTCTTTGCACTACAAAAGAATTTAACATAAATCTCAACACTTATTTGTCAATCAATTAAAATTTAATAGAATGTTCAATAGGGGATTACGGCACAATCGAATTAAGAGGAATTAATAAGAAATAGTTAAAGTAGATGCTTAATAATGAATATTAATAAAGAAATAAAATGCTATAATTGAAATACTCCGGAAATATCGGGGTTTTTGTTTTAGCAGCTCGTCACTCATATGAAATCCATATATATTATTTTGATTGGCGACTCAAAGACCACCTATAAATATATAACGAATACCGAGTTAGGGGATGGAGTCTACTACCAATGGAAGTAGACAAATTCAAATAGCGGACACGTGGCTAACAGTCCAGTACTGCAATTCTCAAATAGTTTTTATTTGAATATAAATTTCTTGCATTAAACATAATAATTTTGATACACTTGCAATTATAAAGCATGTAGACTTGTACAGTGTTACAATATTAATTTGTTTTTATAAATATAATTTAAAAATAGCATACATTTTAAGAACATTTTAGATCTACGAAGAAAACAGTTATTCGTGGCGTCACATCTATATTTTCAAACTTCGGGGGACCATAACTCGTTCATTAATAGGAATTTTTTCACCGGATTTTCACCAATAGTCATAGTTTTACTTATACTTTCTGATGAAATTATTAAAAAAATGGTGGAATCCCCTATTATGAAAATTTGTTAAAAGCACAATAATGGCTTTAATTATATTGATAAATATTGGTTTTGAAGTAAAATTATAGAATAAAATTGCTTTTACATCTAAATTTCTAGCAGTTAATAAAAAAAACAACTTTAAAATTATTTCTAAATTTATATAAAAATTCGGTTCACATTTACTTTATGGGATGTGAAATGAAATAAAATAAATATATCATCACGGCTTATTACCCATTGCTGGGTGTGCCAATGTGTTTTGTACACAGATGAAATGAACATGAACCCAATATATTTTTGGCATCTACTCATCGAGTTGATCGATAGTAATTATATGGCAAGGAAACGAATAAAAAAGTTCCATCGGACGTACATAACTGCATAGTTTTTATCCAACATTAATTTCCAACCTCTCCTTCATCCCAGTTAACGGAGTTCTTGCCATCCCTGAAAAGTTAAAGTTGTTATAATAAGTGTCTGGTAGGTATATAAAATTATTATATTTAGGATAGGTTTAAGTGCTAGAAGTCATATTTAAGCATTTTACATGGAAAATTTCGAATTTTCGACTTTTATTTTGTACTTGCCATAAAATTAGTACCAATCGCCTCAGTTCGATGAGAAGAATATTGGGTTCATATAATTTTCACATCCCAAAATAGGTTTGCTCCAGGCGGTAATTTTTGACGAGTTTGCAACGTGTAAGTATTGAATGAGATGCTGACGGTATTGGATGACTAGCGTATGAAATTTAACGTTTAAAACATTTAATAGATGTGGTTTCTTTTGAAAACTTTTCTATGTGATTTGATTTTAAAGAAAAGTGACCGTTATGTATTCCGCTACAGAATTAATTGGACTCAATACCACTGGAATACTAGGAAGTATTTAAAATGATATTAGCAACAGGTTTCAGGGATGTATTTAAAAAAATTAATACCGCAAATTCTGGTTCGTTCGTCTCAGATGTAAGCAATCCTCGAGCCGGAATTACTGTTAGAGGAAATTAAAAATAATTTTATTTCATAGAATTGCCAAACTAAATAGTTTAAAGGTCAAAATATGTTGTTATAATCAAAATAAACCAAAAATGTTTAAATTATTTTCATACTCAGGTACCGTAGTCGGTCATCTATTTTAAGCAAGACATAGTAATGTATATCTGTGATTTCCTAGCCCAGTATTTAAATGGGTTCATACAAAAAACTGCATATCTGAATATTTCATACAATTTCTATTCTTCTCTAGAGTTTGAAAAGAAACCGCATCTATTAAATAATTTAAACGTCAACTTTCATTCGGTAGTCATACTATACAAAAGTGAGTGTTTGTTGCATATAAGCTAGCTAATCTGAAATTATTTAACAACAACAAACAATAAATGTCCGTCGTTCATTTTTCTAAAAATAAAATAAAATGAATGCCCGGTTTCATGACAGTATGTTAAATCAATGATTAACTAAATGAAATTAATTCATTTGTTAACTTGGATTGATTTAATAATCGATCAGTTAAATTAAGTTCTGGGGATTTTTTGATATTTTGTCTAAATGACAACTTCAAATTAGAAAATTTATATTCGTTTTGATCAGGATTTAAAATACCAGAGTAATATAAAAAAAAAAACCCATAATACATATTATAAACATTTTAGATGAGATTTTATAAATATTCTGTTAAAAAAGACGAGTGACATTTGAGTCGTTGTAACCTGTCATGTTGCGTATCACTTTGGACATTCGTTTCAAGGAGAGTGGCACAATCAGTATATCTTAAATCGTTATAGAAACTAAGAGTAATCAACAATTGATTCATTACAGTAATTTGTGAAATCTGTTGGGCAGAGGACTCCAATTGTACACCAATTCTTGCTAGAAGAAACAGAACCGTATCTTATTGAACCTAAATGAATTTTGAATTCATCGTTATCGTAGATATTGAAAGGGCTTGCGATCTCTAAAAACTCTTCATACTTATATTCAAATTCCTTTTAACATCTTGTGTGTAGTTCTAAAATGTAAAACAATATGTCGGGGTCGCGTATAAATTTGAAATGCCGCCATTTTTCTGAAATGGTCTGTTATTTACCATTACCATTATATAAAAAAAATTGTCAATAAATATTTTATAATGCTCTAAAATTTGTATTATAATAATATAACTTACCTCTACGTTAATACTAAATTCATTTTTTGTGTTATATAATAGGTAATTCAATGTGCAATTAATTGACCAGCCAAATTTTACTGATTAAATTAACCGGCGTTTTAACACTCCGATTAAGCTAATCAACTGTCATGAAACAAAATATAGTATTTAAAATGCGATTAAAATTTAATCATTGATTAAGATTTTAATCAACTTTCATTAAACTGGGCATAAATGTCATAAGAAAAATAGAATATTAAATAATAATATGAAATATATTTTGTGGTTTCTACAACAATCTAATTCTATAAATAAATAAATAAATAAATATATCATCACGGCATATTACCCATTGCTGGGTGTGCCAATCTGCTTTGTACGCAGATATCGGTAATGGTGACATATTTGTACTGTGCGGGCGTTTACCAGGCGTCACCTCACAGGTACTCATTGCTGGCGTGGATAGTGCACCATAGGGGTCAATTTTGTTCTATTTAAAATTCGAAATATTTGGTGTCGGTCGAACCCGGTTCCTCAGATTCGCGACCAGACACTCAGGCATCTTCCGTTGACAGTTAAAAAATAAGGAAACTAACACCGAATTTGTAATAATTACACAAGCTCTGACTACTAGTCAGCAGAAAAAAATTCTGACTGTTTCGACTGTCAGCAACTAGTTTGTGATAACCGAACAATACGAACTGGAACACCTAACCAGTAGATGCAAACTTGTCAGTGGTAGTGATACGCTTGGAAAGGTATTTAACGGTAATTTGTTTTTTCTACTGTTAACTAAAAAGAGTTGTTAGGACCACTGGCATGGTTGACATGTTGAGTAATCTTGACTACTCTGTTTAACTTTCACTTGTTGTACTACTGATGATGAGAACTTAGTTCTCGAAATACGTATTTAGTTTTTGTTAAAATTAATTTTAAGGTTAAGGGGTAATTATAATAGTTTTAGTTAAATTTAACCTTAGATTCCATTTATTATTAATTTCTACTGTTGTCTGACAATCACAAACTATCAGCAATGACAGTCTAGAACAAATAGTGATGCACGACGAGGCGAGAGTACTCTCGCATCTCGTCTCGTCTCGTTACATTATGCGAGACGAGAACGAGAGCGAGATTGCAGTTTAAAATTCGAAGCGAGATCGATATAACAACTGCGAGAAGCGAGAAATCTCGCGAGAATCTCGCAATAAAAAGTATTTGTAACTTTATAACTTTGATTCATAAATTCAATGAAAAATGCACTGTACAAGGAGTAGAGTCAACGCTAATTCATGCATAGAACACGTAAATGTGAAAATTACATGAATTCACAATATTTTTTGAGTCTATTTAGATTCGATTAGTATCGGTCTCTGAGCGAGAAAATGCAAAAATAAAGACAAAATCGGTATTGCATCCAATAGAAATAATTTTCTCTAATATATAAATATAAAACTCTTGTCGCCACTGAAAAGTAAAGGATGTTATATTAAGCGTCGATGGGAGCCCACAGGGAGAGAAGCGGAGTGATTGGTTGCCAGCGGGTTACCAGTGTAGCGGTTTGTTATGACTTAATCTTACTTAAATAGTGGCATGTATTTAATGAAAAAGTGTAGATACTTTTAGTTACAAAAAATATTTTTTTAATGTTTAATTCGTTTTACTGATTACAGAATGTGTTCTTATTGAAATAGTTTGGAGACCACAATTTGATGGTGACCGTAAATGAATAAACATTATGTTCGTATTGAAGTAATTTGGTGAGGGGCTGTCCTTAAATTACGTAACGCTTCAAGGTGGGGGGGTTGGGGTCAAGAGTAGCGTTACGCAGCATTACGAGGGGGTGGGGGAGGGTTAATGTGTACGTTACATAACGATAAAATATAAAAAATATTGCTAAACTTGCTTTAATAGTTTTGAAACATTCAAATTTCGCGGTGCTAATTCGTATATGCAGGCAGTCGTTTGTTTTCAATAACAGTCAACATAATATGTCGGGCACAGTTCAAATTCGGGCCAGTGGTCTTTCATTCGTGCAATGCAATTCATATTAAAACATGAATTCAAGTAGTGTTGATAAGGAAAAACTTTTCAATAGTTTGTTAAAAGCATATGGAAATGCATATGCTTTTAATTTCTGTGCTGTTATTTTTTCATCTTTATGTACATTAATTTAATTAGTTTCTGTTTCAAATTTTAACTGAATATTAAGGAGGCCATATACTTTTATATACAGTAAAAAAATTGGGGTGACAAGCCGTAGGGCAAGAGTAGTACATTATTTTTTATCTTTATGTACATTAATTTAAATAGTTTCTGTTCTGTTCTGTTCTGTTATTTTTCATCTTTATGTACATTAATTTAAATAGTTTCTGTTTCAAATTTTAACTGAATATTAAGGAGGCCACATACTTTTATATCCAGTAAAGAAATTGGGGTGACAAGCCGTAGGGCAAGAGTAGTACATTATTTTTATCTTTATGTACATTCATTTAAATAGTTTCTGTTCTGTTCTGTTATTTTTCATCTTTATGTACATTAATTTAAATAGTTTCTGTTTCAAATTTTAGCTTAATATTAAGGAGGCCATATACTTTTATATCCAGTAAAAAAAATGGGGGGGGGGGGACAAGTACTGCGTTACGTAATATATGGGGGGGTTCATGTTTGCGTTACGGGTGCGTTACAAAGGCGGGAGGGAGTATCAAAAATTTCCTAATTTTGCGTTACGTAATTTAAGGACAGCCCCTGACCAGAATTTAGTGTTTCGTCTCTTTATTATAGTTATACGACTGCAAAATACATGGAAGACGGTGCTATTGGTGCGAACTTGTCTCTTGTACTAAAATAATTACGGTAATACGTAGTGCGCAAGCGCTTATTCTTATAGCGAGACTCTCGTGCGAGAACGAGATGAGACCCAAAAAAATGTGCGAGAACGAGAGCGAGATTACAGATCCGAAAACGAGACGAGATCGATATTTTATATTTCTCGTCTCGTCTCGTCTCGCGTGCGTCACTAGGAACAAAATAGCACATTTACCACAAATGCATTTATACTCGTAAGCTTAATATTCAGGAATGTTTATTTTTTGTTTAATCTTCTTTCTACTGGAAGGAAAATCTGGTAGAAAAATAAAAAAGTACACGTTGTTAATGAATGGTACGACATAAGCTTTTATAAATACATTAACATACATGCAAAATAATTAGGGTTAATTCAGTACATACGTAATTCTTGTTTACAAAAGGAAAATCTGCATATTTAAATTAGGCCATTACACGTGTCTGCATTTTACATTTCAAATTATTCTCACGAGATCAAACCACAAGCCTACTATTATTTTTTCAAGATAAAAATTCGTCTCCGTACATTATAAATCGATTAACATAAAACATATATAGCAAATATATAGTTTATTGTGTAGGTAATCACCAAAGTATTGTATTGTATATCTTTTACATTTAGGTAATGTAGTCATATAAATAATTCAGAGCTTTCAACATAATAACAAAGTACATATTATGCCAAAATTACTTCATATTGATTGTGAATTATCATATACTGATGATTTAACACAAATAGAAATATGAGTTGTAATGCTTTTAATGATACCAGTATTAATATTTCAAAGTTTTAGTACACAACATTAGAATAGAAAAGTTCTAGATAGGAATAATTATACAATGAAAGCTCTTTTGAACATCCTCTGCTAAAATATCAAAAACAACGTTTGAAGAAAGTAAAGGTAAGGTAAGGTTTTACAAAATATCTAATTTACATACAATATCGTAACTATTGTTAGTTTGGAAAAATAACAGACGTTATAAAATTGTAAATAAAACCTAAATAACACTATCATTATTATATGTTAAATCCACACTGCACCCTGAATTTCAGTCGAAATTGATTTGAAATAAAACTAAATTTAGTTTCACGTCTAAAGGGGTCCTCCACTGATTTTTTAAAAACTTTATTTAAAACTAAAGCTATCTGTAGTTCAACAAAATCTTAATTGTTATTCGCTAAACTGAAATATATTTTTAATACGAGGTCTGTTAGAAAAGTACCCGACCTTATTTTTTTTGTAAAAACCTGATGGATTTGAATCAAGCGCGCTTGCATGAGCCGACCTTGAACCTTCGTGCGCATGCGTGAATTTTTTCCCGCCTGTCGATAGCGTCTGTTGCTGCCAAGCAGCATTTAAGTGAGGTAGGTTTTTCATTGCAAGGAAAATGACAGAACGACTGGTGCAGCGCTATTGCATCAATTTTGCCAGGGTGTACGGGTATGACCCGGAAACCAAATCATAGTGGAAGCATTCCACGTCACCAAGACCAAAGAAGGCCCGCCAAGCGCGCAGTAACGTCAAAGTGATGCTGACTGCTTTCTTTGACACCCGCGGTGTGGTACACCACGAGTACGCACCACAGGGTCAAATAATCACCAAAGAATACTACGTGGATGTCCTCCGTCGCCTACGTGATGCTGTGCGGCGCAAGAGACCGGAGTTGTGGTCAACAGGAAATTGGTGCCTCCATCACAATGCTCCAGCACATTTCTCGCACTTGATTCGGACTTTTTTGGCGAAGAACAAGACTCCTGTGGTTCAACATGCTTCTTACTCTCCTGATATGGCCCCCTGCGACTTCTGGCTGTTCCCCAAACTCAAGAGTCCATTGAAAGGAACGCGATTTCAGACAAGAGAGGATATTATGGCTGCAATCTCTGTCAGTTTCTCTGCCTGTCTCTATCTCTCCAAAAAGGAAACTAGTTTTGAGTAGGGTACCTTTATAACCAGGGTATGGCCATGGCGTGGCTCACGTTTCGTCCGCCATTACCGGACCATCTATTATATGTGTTGTTCTTGCGCAAATTATTATGTATTTTCGTGGCTATTTGTTTTATTTTAATGAAAAACATATTTAATTATCATTTTAATATGTATTTAAAGTGTAAGTAATATATTTTATTTTATTTACTTGTGTAGTTTGGTAAGATACCCACCACGATTACTGACATATTGAAAACAACTATAAATTACCAATATTAAGCACAATCATTTAAATTTTTAAAAGGTACGTTTAGAATATACAAATATTATGTAAATAATAACTACAGATATTAAATTAGATGTGATAATAACAACCCATATCATATATTCTACATAACCTCTAAATGTATGTCTTAATAATAATTGTGTATCTCTTAAATTAATTAATTTTTATTACCTTTATAAATTCACTGTGTGATAATTTAATATTCTTTTATAATATAATATCACATTTATTACAAATAAATAGGGGAAATCAATTACCGACAATGGCGGCGATCTTGGCCCATGGTCATACGGTCATACCCTGGTTATAAAGGTACCCTATTTTGAGAACACATAAGCGCCACAGTTGAGACCGGCAAAAGGCTGAACTAAAATAGCATTGCAAGGCTATGAACGATATAAAATTTCTTACAAATAAGAAAACCTGGGACAAATTCACTTATAAATTTTAAATAATACTAAAGTATTCATGTATCCCTAGGACATAAAGGTAAAATTGTGTTTAAAATTGCATTCTAATAGTATATTCCGTAACTTAACCGCAGTGACCAAGGTTCTGGTTAAGCGTTTCGGAATATAACCAAAACACAATTTCAGGATCGAGGTTCCATTTCGGAATGCGGTTCCTGAAAATTTTGGTTACTTTTCGGGACCACAACGACCACAATTTTTTTGTGGTTGTTGTGGTCATTTTCTTATTTCTTATAATATATATAAATAACCAAGATGTTCCGAATCTCAACCTCATTTCAATAACCATAACCTGACCACGGAAACCACAAGAAAACCATAAACACGGTCGTGATTAAGTTACGGAATACACTATTAATAAGATAAAGTGATTTTGAAAAATCTTGTTTTGAACAGTATTATAATTTTCTTTAATTTACTAATAATTTATTAATTATACAAAAATCTGAAACCTTTATGCCAATCTCTACATGTTTATCTTTAAATTAATATATAATTTTGCACTACATTATTCTTATATATCAACAAATGTAGGAAGTTATACAAAAGCAACATTTTATCGCGCCCTTAAGGTGTACTATGGTAGACGTCCCCATTATTCGATAAAAAATTACATTAACGTGTTGGAGACAAACTTGTCTTTTATTTTCGAGTATATTTAGAAGTACAAGCAAGTTTAAAATCCTTTCTAGTCGGCTGAGAGTACACCGTTGCACAACTGTCAAGATGACTTTCAATTTTTAGTGTAAATCAAGCGTACATATTGTCATCCGCAAACATCTTTTCAATTTCCGTCGTGGACGGTTCTTTGAGCACTTAAATTAACAACTATTCCCATCGCCATCGCGCAAATTCCATTGTGTCTTGTATTTCCAATTTTCAATCCTCACGTCTGCACTGAATCATCGTATCGTACACCGATTTGTGATCTGATTCCGATATTGAAATTTCCCCGTATTATAAGTTACGTGCGAAAGCAGAGTAGATCATATTCGCGTTCGCGATTCCCGGTAATTTATACATAATGTATGATGACGTCACAAGCACAAGCAGAATATGTCAAATGTCACAAGCAGAGATTGGAAACGAAGATGAAATATATGATCATTTGAAACTCTAGTAGAGTATGAAACAATAATCATTACTTTGAAAAGATGAACTCGTAGGTGTGATGTATTGATACATATATATTTTCTTTATTTCTATTGTGATAAATCTCTTACTCGAACATAATTGGATGAATATTGAGACTCATTATTTGCATGAAAATAAATCTCTCCGTTATTATTTATTATTATCTGTTACCATAAGAATTAGGTACGTAGTACGTTTTCTATTTTTTTTAGGCGGTGTTACCGAAGCCGGCAGCAACAATCGGCTGCCGGCGTCGGTTTCTGTACAGAAAAGAATTGCTGCCGGGAGGCAGTTTTACTAAATACACTTTATCTGTCAGTTACATACATTTGAATAACTGCGCAACCAAGGAGTTTTGTTTATTTAAAGCGTAGGATCCGGGATTTAAATTATAGATAATTTTATAAATTTATCCATATAATATATAGGAAACGTATTAATGCAAATATATAGAAAATTTAATAATCTTTAATTTTAACATTTAAAGGTATTTCTCGAAGAAAAACTATTTTGAGCTTCTAGTAAAGTGCCATTTCCGATTATCCGATTTATATCAAAATCTAAAGTTTGAAATACAAGATTTCAAAATTTCCTGAATGATAGTATTTGAGTTAAAACGGAGGATCCACACATACATCATCGTGAAAGTGTTAAAATTAGATTCTAGGGACCTTAAAACGTGGTCATTTACCAAAATCTCGATATGCGATTTATACCCTATACCTCCCTTACCAAGAGTATCGGGAGGTAAAAGAATGGCCGAATTCAGCACTCTTCTTTATGTCACTATAGTAACCATGGAAATAGTTTGCATCTTTTTCTTATTAATGAATGTCTCTCTTTTGTTTTTGTTTTTTTTTCAACTTTCTACGGCTTAACGTTTTTGAGTTATGCGAGATACGTACGTACATACAGACCTCACGACAAAATTGGACAAAATGGATTCAGGGATGGTCAAAATGGATATTTCCTTTGAAATCTGAAAACTAAAATTTTTCGCGATTACAATACATCCTTTACTTTGCACAAGGAAGTAAAAAATTGGAATCAAAACTAATTATTAGCGTAGTGATGCACGACGAGGCGAGAGTACTCTCGCATTTCGTCTCGTCTCGTTGCATTATGCGAGACGAGAACGAGAGCGAGATTGCAATTTAAAATTCGAGGCAAGATCGATATAACAACTGCGAGAAACGAGAAATCTCGCGAGAGTCTCGCAATAAAATAAAGTATTTGTAACTCTATAGCTTTGATTCATAAATTCAATGAAAAATGCACCGTACAGGGAGTGAAGTCAACGGTAATTCGTACATAGAACAGGTGAATGTGAACATTATATGAATTGAATATATTTTTTTGAGTCTATCTAGAGTCGAATTATTTCGGTCGCAAAGCAAGGAAATGTAAAATAAATACTAAATCGGTTTTGCATCTAATAGAATTAGTTTTTCTCCAACATTTCAGCCCCTAATTCATGCCAGTTAAAACTACGGTTAATAAAATTCTTGTCGTCCCTGAAAAGTAAAAGATCTTATATTAAGCGTCGATAGGAGCCAACACGGAGTGAAGTGGAGTGATTGGTTGCCAGCGGGATCCCAGTGTAGCGCTTTTTTATGAGTAAATCTTACTTAAATAGTGGCATATAGAATGATAAAGTGCAGAAACTTTTAGTTACAAAAAATATTTTTTTTAATGTTTAATTAGTTTTACTGATGACAGAATGTATTAACAGATGTTCGTATTGAAATAATTTGGTGACTAGAATTTAGTGTTTCGTCTCTTTATTATAGTTACACGACTGTAAATACACGGAAGAACGAACAATTGGTGCGAACTTGTCTTTTGTAGATCAACTGATACGTAAATACCGAGGTAAATACGTAGTGCGCAAGCGCTTATTTTTACAGCGAGACTCTCGCGCGATAACGAGACAAGACCCAAAAAAATGTGCGAGAACGAGAACGAGATCGAGATTGCAGATCCGAAAACGAGACGAGATCGATATTTTATATTTCTCGTCTCGTCTCGTCTCGTCTCGTCTCGCGTGCATCACTATATTAGCGTTAAAACGAAACAGCGTTTAAGTATCGGCATATGACTATTAAAATGGATAGCGTCTTTTGGACTAGTAAACTAAAGATAGAGATATTCAGTTCTCACACTATGCTTGTTAAAATTGTCATCAATTAATAAAATCTGCAAATAAACATACAGTTGAACGTTACATATGTACATATATGAATAGGTAAGTTTTATATATTACATTTAATTAGAGAAACCGTCACTAACTTCCTCCTTCATTTCTTATATCAAATTCACCAATATTTCCTATCCATCGCATTTCGCGTTTCTTTAGTTTTCAATTAGATACATCCCGGAGCGGGAGTGCTGTCATCGCCGATCGCCGGAGGCTGATTTAAATGCAAATCCCGCCTGTTCCGCTTTTGCTGTTGCGTTCCGACGCCTGCGAACCACTATGCCAACAGCAGGGCATGCGACCTGGCGTTAAGACATCGGTCGGGTGTATAGGAATGCATGTGTGAAAAAGGTGGTTGTGGCGTGGCTGATAGATAGAGGACAGTAGTGGAAGTACGCCATGTAGAATTCTATTGTAGAATAGACGCGAAAGCGATTCTACAAATAGAAACCGACGGAGCATGTGAAATAGAATTCTACAGTAGCGTTTATCTTCTTTCATGTATTAACCATTATGCAAATATAATGCATTTGTTGTATAACCTGACATAAAAATATTTACTTGACAAATGACAGTTAGTATTGTCGCTTTGATAGTATGGTAAGTTTTGTATAAAATTAGTAGTTTCTTCTTTTAGAAATTAAATTAGATACCTGTTTTATTGCAGCGAAAATAATAACGCATTATATTGCCTTTTTAACTATTTGCTGCACATCATTTGTTGGAAGAGGAAAGGCAAAATGTATAATCTTTCCACAAAACGTAGAAAGAAGAGTTTTAAGAGATGCCAGTTTAGTATAAATGAAAGTTTATTCATAGATACGTATAGGCTGACAAAAGATATGGTGAATTTTTTTGTATAATCGGCTAGATCCGTACATGACAAGTTAATTGTATCCAAATGCAGTTTTTCCATTATTAAGGAGAAGTGTAACCATAATTTTTTTAAATCATTATTGCCGCCTGTATTAGTTACCGTTAGGGTTTCACGGGCTTGGCTTGAAGCTTGAAAGCTTGGCTTGGCTTGAAAAAGCTTGAAAAATCAAGCCAAGCCTGCCGTTCAAAAAAGCTTGACTTTTCAAGCCAAGCCAAGCTTCTGTTCCACCAAGCCCAAGCCAAACCAAGCCTAACATTTAAAAAAGCTTGAATTTTCAAGCCAAGCCAAGCCTTTGACTGTCAAGTAGCTTGGTTGAAAACAAGCTTTTTCAAGCTTTTCTTAAGAAATGTTGTCAAGGCCGACAAAACCGTAATTTTATGGTGATAACGTACTTTCTCACTGCTTCGGCACATTTTTGCGAACATCTAAGAATTGGAGTTTCCAAAAGGACCAGCCTTCATTACCTGCCAGTCCAGTATGCTTCAAAACTTTGTAAATAGGACACTATACCCTTCATCATTCTTATTATGCAAAGACCACTTATTTTCTCAATCTGAACCAACTATTTGTTTAAATATAGAGTGATGGGAAGATATGTGCAGTTTGATCTTTTTGTTTGGTTGGATAATATCGGAATATTATCCAATCAAAATAGATATAGATAGAATATAATCAATATTCATTTAAATTTTAACTAACTTGATTTTAAATACCAAGCATCAAGCTTCAACACATAATATTTATTACTCGTATTTATTGCAATGCTACAAATAGATAATTTTGCTGCAGAATAAAAATTATAAGAAATAATAATATACTCTACACCGTAAGGTAAATTGAGTGACAGACTACATAAATCATGATAATTATTCCAGTTTAAAGTTTCATTTTGTACAATGTTTTGTTATTCTGGTATTTCCGAATCATAGAGACGAGACAATTTCTGTTTGTGTATATGTTTATATTTATATTCAAAGATTTTCAATGCTATTTTTAGCTCAACCCCTAATGTACCCCTAATAAACCGTGACAGGTATAATAGACAATAACAATGTACCGACAAAGAGAGCATTCTCTTTTAAATATTACCTTGATACAAGTTTTCATTGATTAAAAAATATGTGTTAATAAATAAGCAAATAAATATATAATCTCGTTTTATTACCTAGTTCTGGAGGTTTTTAATTTGCTTTTATTCACAAATTTCAGTAATAACGACATATTCGTATCGTTAAGCATATTAACTTTTGTATTATTTGAATTTGCACATGATTACCGTAATTATATTTATGTATTTAACTTACATGATTCTGTACTCAAAAATCAGTAGAAATTTCATAAGAGGCGACTAGGTATTTGTCACGAACAAACAAAACTTCGGGGAAATTTCCGTCTGTAGGGTTTTATGATTTCCAGATGTATTTCAAGTAGGTATAAAAGGTCAGTCTCATCCCATTGTACATTCCAAAATATTTATGTATTTATTTGAACACTGTTATTGCGTATTTGGTGTCTTGTTTTTTTTTTTTTTTTTTTTTTTTTTTTTTTATATAGGGTGCATATGAACTAAATAGTATGGCAAACTTTAACAGTTGGGAGAACATTTCGAGTTTTTAGTTAAAATACAATACAATAAAGTCCAACTAATGCATATGCCTACTTGAATAAATGCAGTCAACGAAAATAATAAAAGAAACATGAAAATTGAAGGGTAAATATTTAATAAAAGATAATAAATTTATGCTGATTGTTTACTCTTAAAAATAAAATAAATGAATAAAATATATATTTCAATATTTTTATATTTTAATAATTACAAAGAAAAAACACTTGGTGTAAGTTTCATAAATTTTATTTTATCGTTTTGTTTACGCATAAGAAGATATTTTTCAATTGTACCACAATAAATTTATGTAAAACAAATCGTGATTTGTACATTATTACGATACAATGAAACATCGACATAACATCGATATATTGATACATCAATATTCCAATACATCGGTATATCGATATATTTAATTAAATTCACATCGAATATTTATATTAAAATCTTGATACCGAACAACTACTACTGGTTTTCAAGACCTATATACCTACTGTGCGCATGAGCATTTATAAAGCTTGAAAGCTTGAAAAAGCTTGAAATAGCTTGAAAAGGCTTGAAAAAGCTTGATAAAGCTTGAAAATCAAGCCAAGCCTAAAATAATTAAAGCTTGAAGTTTTCAAGCCAAGCCAAGCTCTGTTTCCATCAAGCCCAAGCCAAGCCAAGCCTAACATTGAAAAAAGCTTGAAGTTTCAAGCCAAGCCAAGCTTTTTTATTTCAAGCCAAGTAGCTTGGCTTGGTGAATCCCTAGTTACCGTGACTTTAAATTACATCGAAGTGCATTCAAATCAAAAATCTTTATATGTCAAAAATTAAGAAGAAAGAGATAGGATTATGCTTGCTTACATTTATATGACAGAGAGAAACAATGAATGCAACAGCTTCTTTTTCGCGAAACGAAGCGATACTACAAGTGGTGCTCGGGGAGGAGGGAATCATTGCGTATTGACGGCGTGCTGTCATATTTGCGATTATGTGACGTCACTAATAGAATTCTATACGGCATACTTCCACCACAGGAATGCACTTGAGAAATTGTAGTTGGAAGGGCTGTTTCTACTACATTTTGTTAAGTTTATCCCTGTTTTCCATGTATCAATTACAGTACAGTCACCTTGTCACACTTATATTCATATTCGAATACTCATGAATACTATCTAATAAAATTATAATAATGTAAAATTTATTTGTAGAATATTTTCCCTTTATTACCTTCCGTCACCTTTAGGTAAGGAAGGTATTGTCTTTGGTCAAAAAATTCGATGATGAGTTTTTAATCAATAAGCACGTTTTAGGGTCCCTAGAATACGAATTTACTATTTTTACGACGATGTGTGCGTGCGTGTGTGTGTGTGTGTCTGCGATAACTCTAATACTACAATTTCAAAAATTATATTTTTTTCGTTCATTGTTACATTCATATGAAGAGCCCTTTTATATAGCTGCCATTAACTTCCAGAGAGCTCTAGAATGTTCGACCGCATAATAACAATGAACACAAAAGGTTCAGGCGACCGGAAGTATTTAAACACGTCACGTTCCAATCTTAGACTGCCGGTCTGTTGCAGACTCTTGTAGACTGTTTACGCGATATTTATATCACTATATACTTACATTACGTGCAACTGTCCGCCTACCGACCTCCACAGCGTCTATACACTCAGCTGACTCAACAGCGTCTATATATTCAACTGCTCGGAGTCACCTCTTTCACAACACCATCTGTCTATTTATATAACTCGCTGTCTAACTTCCACAGCCTCAGTATCACCGACGGTCCGTATGCCACAATTCTTCAACACCACTGCCGAGTATTCACTTCCACTTGCCGTTACTGTCGCCGTATACCTAGCTTCCCAATACTTTTCAACACTACCGAGTATTCTTTTTAACAGCTATCCCGGTATACCAGTAACTTCCCGACTCACCGTTACTGTCCCTGTACCCCATAGCTTCCCAATACTCGTCAACGCTACCGAGTATTTACATCCACAGCTATCCCAATATACCAGAAACTTCCCGAGTATCTACTCGACACCAACTGCATACGCTCACTACCATTCTGCTGTGCTTCTCAACTCAGTAACACTTTACTCTCTAACACTCCATGTCAATGTCTCTATGACTCTGTATGTAACTAACTTACTAACTAACTGTCCTAATGTAAGTGTCCGTCCGTCTTCACTAATGGAACGGAACTATGTAATTAACTCAGCTGACTATGTAAGTCAACCCCCGATCACATAACTAATGTTGTGTGATCAGGGACTCAATTGAACTTTATGTGAACATCTCTATGTCTCTGAATGTAACTAACTCCCGAGCACAGCTGCGTCTCTTTTATAAAGCTGCCATTGCCTTCTAGAAAAGCTCTAGAATGCTCGACCGCATAATAACAATGAATACAAAAGGTTCCGGCGACCGGAAGTAATTAAACACGTCGCGACCTGTTTGCCTACGTTGCCCGGCTGCTAGCGCGATTGCGTCATCGCTATAAATACGCACTCGCTCATTGCTGGGGCGCGGCTGCGACAGTGGCGGCGACAGCGGCGGCGACGGCGGGCGTTCCACGTTACATGAGAAACTCATTTGTTCCTCAGTAAATTTTGATGACAACTCAAGAAGAAGGCATTACATATTCTCGAGACGGACCTGTCTTGGGGATATGTACTCGTAATTTTAAAAAGATTGACATGGGTCCATGCGCTTTTCTAAATCCGGTTCTGTTGCGGCTGATAGATGTGCTTGTTTGAATATAGGATGAGAATGAAGAAAATGTGTGCAGGGAATGTGTGAAACTGGAGATGAGGTTAGCCTGAGTGTGAAAAGGTGAAAGCACTGAAAGGGTGAATAAGATAAGGAAATAGAAAACAGGTTTTTTTCTTGAAGGGCAAAGTTTGGGTTTAAAGTGTTGGAATGGAAATGTGGGTCACCTCGAAACAAGATTTTAATGCTTACACAATTATTATAATGGGGTCCGGTACTCATTTTTCAATTCATCTATATTTTTCTGAAATATTGAATAAATGATGAATTTTAGCGTTTGTTACACTTTCCAAATTTGTATAGTTTTTTAAATATATTTTTTTTACATTTGGGAATTCCTCGATTGGATAATTGTAATAATGGAAAACTTGGAGAAAAACAATCTTGAAAAGTTTTTGAATTTGTTTTATTACATAAACCGACGTTTCGGCAGAAAATTTGCCTTTCTCAGGGAAAATTTCGGGGAAAATGTAAAATTATTGATGTGAAAATTTAAATATTACACTTGTTACATTAGTATATCGTCGTAATAAAAAAATGATGAATTCTGTGTATCACACAGATCATCTTCAGAGCAAATGCAAGTGCTATTGTATAATATTTAAATTTTCACTTCATTAATTTTATTTATTTGACTTATTTATTTACTTGTATTGCATTTCAGGATTTAAACCTCTATGGGCTACATCCCTAGGGTGGCTTACATACACAACACCTATCTATTAATAAAAGATTCCACTAATCGGTGGAAATCCGGTGAAAAAAATTCCTATTAATAAGCGAGTTATAGTATAGTTCCCCGAAATTTGAAAATATAGATGTGACGTCACGAATATAAGTTTTTATATCAAACTGTTTTCTTCGTGGACCTAAACGTTCTTGAAATATATGCTATTACTAAATTATATTTATAAAAAATAAATGAATATTATTTCTCGTATAACGTACAAGTCTACATGATTTATAATCGGAAGTGTATTTAAATTATTAAGTTTAATGCAAAACATTCATATTGAAATAAAAACTGTTTGAGAATTGCAGTACTGGAATGATAGCCACGCCTCCGCCCTTTTGAATTTATTTACTTCCATTGGTAGTAGGCTCCTCCCCCTAACTGGGTATTCGTTATATATTTATAGGCCGTCTTTGAGTCGCCAATCAAAATAATATATATGGAATTCATATGGGTGACGAGATACTAAAACAAAAACCCCCTTACTTCCGAAGTATTTCAATTATATCATTTTATATCTTTATTAATATTCATTATTAAGCATCTACATTCACTATTTTTTACTAATTTATCTTAATTCGATTGAACTGTAATCCCGTATTATACTTTTACATTGCTACGACGCTTCCTACTTAGATGTCATATGTGTTGCCCGTCCGTGCAGACTTTTGTTTCAACCAGAAGCCGATGCCAAATAGCTTTATGGTTGCCAAGTTAATTGTAACTTGGAAAGATAACGGGAGAAGGTACCCATCAAGGCTAGTCGAGAAAAATCCTCGAAAAACTTCCGATCTGGTCTGGATTCGAACCATCGACCTCTGAGTCCAGGGACTAGCACTCTACTACTGTGCTTTCCCGCTGTTTTACTTATTAATTTATATAACTATATTTATTTATGTTTACCACTCGTCGACTATTTATTTATATCACTAATTGTACATTTCACGATGCCTGTCTATAACAGAATGCTCGGCGGTCTTCCATGACGAAGTTTATAAACTCCGACGTCGTTGATCTAGATAAAACCTTCTTCAACATTCTAAGCGATAAAAACGTCGAATACAAAGGATCACGCCACCGCAAGTAATTAAACAGGTCGAAACATGTCTGTTTACGCGGCCCGGTTTCCGCGGCGATTACGTCATAGCTACACTTACACTCGCTTAGTGCGGCGGCGGCGGCCGTTGCCCGTTACAGTATTTTAGCAACAGACAAAAAGGTAGTTAATTTAATTTTATAAAATTAAATTTTCAATTAAATTAGAAATATCGAGCGTCTTTCATGCATTTCTAGTTTTCTCATTTTTTCCTGTCTCGTCGTAATTAAAGATGTTTAGTTTTATTTGGTTCTCCAATTTAAATTAAAAACTCTTATGAAAAATAGTAAAAGTCCTGAAATCGATCTTACTTATATAATAAAAAGTTAATACTAATTACTTCATTTCAGAAAAAGTAGATACGGTTTTATATTAAGTTTTTGTAGATGTTACTTAACATGTAACTAAATTCTGTAAAACCAGTATTCATTTCTTTAAAGTTAATTAACACTTTACTATTAAAGATATGTAATAAGAAAATAACGACTTCATTCGGTTTTTCATATGTGTAACTTCTTCACTCAACTTTTGTCGTAAATTAGTTTATTCAAGATTGACAGTGCAAGTTTTTTAATTTTGATTAAACATAAACTATTTTGAAAAATAGTAAATATAACAAATAAGAAAATTGGTCATTTATATTAAACGACACCTTAAAACTGTATGAAAGGGGCTACCAAGGTTTAAAAATGTTTGCTTTTTTAATACCCTGAACATCTACGATCTACGTCATATATGTACAGGGTGTCTCATTTTCGATGTTTTTTTAAGGTATCTCGGGTAATATTAATGATAGAGCGAAACCGTTTGCACATTGACTCGTCAACTTTTCGAGAAAAGTTTAATAGTCACCACAGGAATTTTCGATCTTCTCTTGTTTCTGAGCTACAGGCAAAAACTGGGTTTTCGCTCATTTTGAAAATATGTCATATCTTATTTATTAGGATAGTTAGAGAAAAAATGTTTTTATAAAAAATTTACCGGTTTTTAAATAGAATAAAATGGCGTAATTATATTTTTTAAAAACTTAATAATTCTCGAGATATAACACAAACTTATGATTTTTTAAATGGGAACCTACGTTGAAAATAGTCTCATCTTTTTGCTTATTTTATAAGCTTTTCAATGATATATAACAAGTTGACATTCTTTTGTTTTAAACATTAATAAAAGACGAATTATTAATTTATTGAGGTGAAAATATTGGAAATTATTAAGAAACAAATGAAAAAATTTATAACAAATCATCATTTGTTTATTTTGATTCAATATCTATTAATTTTGTTCTCAAAATTATTCTTAACCAATTATTTTCGGGTTGGTTAAATTACTGTTTATCGACGTTACAGTTGGCTTTGACACGATCCGAACAATATGGTTTAATATGTTATTGAAGTAAATAAATTGAAAAAATGAGTAAAACTGAAACAAATACGAATGCGAAAAACGAGTATTTGCCTGTAGCTCAGAAACAAAAGAAGATCGAAAATTCCTGTGGTGACTATTAAACATTTCTGGAAAAGTTGACCCTGGAATGTGCAAACGGTTTTGCTCTATCGTTAATATTACCCGAGATACCTTAAAAAAAACATCGAAAATGAGACATCCTGTACATATCTAGGTACTCTATTCAAATTTTTACTACTTTCAATTTTTCTGCTATCGCCTTTTTGATTGAACAATTCTATTACACTAAAAATAAAAGAATCCTCATTTTTCTTTTGTTTTAAGGTGTGATAAGGCATGGGTATAAACAAACAAATAACTTTTTATGAAACTTTTCTAAATTATAGTTCAGGAATAATATTTTAACTTGTTACCTTACCCTTTACTCTGCACCCCGACGAGATATCTGCTCATGAGAGATAACGTTTTATTTTTGAGAAAGTCTGCATTTGTTTGTCACGTCGTGAAGACGTTTGTTGTCGAGACATGTAGAGTGTTCTAGTTTTGGGCGTTGGCTAATCGCCAGGCCACTTAGGTACAATGTAACTATTTATTATTTGTTTAATTATGTTCTAATAATTTGTGTCAATGTAAATAATAATATGTAAATATAAAACTTTAATAGTTTAAACCTCAAGTATATCTTTGTCCTTAATATAAGTGTTCAACAGCATCCCTCATCAGTCAACAAGTGAGTGGAAAGTGCCATTGCGATATGTTTGAAGTAAAACTATTATATTTTGGTATCGTAGTGAAGGTAATTTTATGAACATTATTAAAAAAAAATCTGATGTGGCCAGCACATTACCTTCCGTCAGTTGTATGTATTTTGTATAAATGTCATACAGAAAGTTCCTTGCAAAAGATTCTATTTCTTGTACATTACCTTAAGACAGTTGTATTTATTTTATACAAATTCCAGACAGAAAGCAAAAGATCCTATATATCCAGTAAAATTATAACACATACATACTGTCAACTGCACTTGACACTGACACCTTTCAATCAGAATTTTCTCAATACATCAGCTGTTTCCAGAGTTATAGCATAGCTAGCTAATATACGATATTTAATTTCTTTATAATTTTTTAACTCTATATCCATTTAATATGAAATATAAAATGCATTCAAATCGCATAGAGAATAAAATATTCTTTAATATTTATAATAACATCAAATGTGAAAAAATGATATTTAACATCGTTTTTTCAAGAAAAACTGTTAAAATCTTCAAATGAGGGTACTTCCGGTTGACCAATTCTAACCAAAATCTAATCAGCTCTTCACATGGATGTAACGAAGAGGAATACGAAAGAATTATAATTTTTTGAATTGTAGTATGGAAGTTATCGTAGACGAAAATTTTGTTACACACACACACACACACACACAGACACACATACACACACACACACACACACACACACACACACACACACACACACACACATACAGACATCATCGTAAAAATAGTAAAATCGTGTTCTAGGGACCCTAAAACGTGCTTATTCATCAAAAACTCACCACCGAATTTTTTGACCAAAAACAATACCTTCCTTACCTAAAGGTGACGGAAGGTAAAAATACTGATTCCCTATGCTAGATTCAAAGTTTCGGCTAAAACCGAAAGTGATACAAAATTATTACTACGATAATTTTATGAACCCCTTTATCTAGTTTAACTTTGCTTATTATTACCTTCCGTCACCTTTAGGTAAGGAAGGTATTGTCTTTGGTCAAAAAATTCGATGATGAGTTTTTAATCAATAAGCACGTTTTAGGGTCCCTAGAATACGAATTTACTATTTTTACGATGATGTCTGTATGTGTGTGTGTGTGGATGTGTGTGTGGATGTGTGTGTGTGTGGATGTGTGTGTGTGTGGATGTGTGTGTGTGTGTAACAAAATTTTCGTCTGCGATAACTCTAATACTACAGTTACAAAAATTATAATTTTTTCGTGTACTTCTTCGTTACATCCATATGAAGAGCTGATTAGATTTTGGTTACAATTGGTCAACCGGAAGTACCATCATTTGAAGATTTTAACAGTTTTTCTTGAAAAAACTATGTTAAATATAATTTTTTCACAATTGATGTTATTATAAATATTAAAGAATATTTTATTCTCTATACGATTTGACAGCATTTTATACTTAATATTAAATGGATATAGAGTTAAAAAATTATAAAGAAATTAAATTTCATAAAGTAGCCATAGCTGTGGAAACAGCTACTATATTAAGAAAATTCTGATTGAAAGATGTCAGTGTCAAGTGAAATTGACATAGTGTGTTTGTCTTATAATTTTTACTGGAAATATAGGATCTTTTGCTTTGTGTATGGAATTTGTATAAATACATACAACTGCTTTAAGGTAATGTACAAGAAGTAATAATAATAAATCTTTTATTTCTGCAGATACATTACACTGTATATAGAAAACGTCACAAAATAATAATTTTCTGTATGAAATTTGCATAAAATACATGCAACTGCGGGAAGGTAATGTACAAGAAATAGAATATTTAATTTAGCAAGGAACTTTCCGTATGAAATTTTTACAAAATACATAGATCTGACGCAGGCACCGGACAGCTAAATGAATGTGCCAAAACACTATCATAGTTCCAGGAAGCAAACTGTAGAGGCGCGACAGTGCTTAAATTTTAAGAAAATGGATTAAGTCACGTTTGAATTGAAAACATTTTGCAATATTTTGAACTGTAAAGTCACATCAGTCATCACACATGTCATTGAACGTACGCTTTAACATCTTTAATTATTTGGTAATGCAACTTGTAATAGTTTATAGATTTAGTTATAGTGCCAGTAGTGATTTACTTCGTGATTTCTTCAGTTTTAAAGTGTATTAACTGTGTTTATTTTTTGACGGAATACGGAATTGAAATTCAATAAGCTGATGAACATTCGTTGTACTGTTTGATATAAAGTGCAGTGCAAAGAAGCAAATAGACGTTTACTTTTATATTTAATGATGAAATGTCATACCCGAGGTCATGCCATTTCCAATATCCTTTTATCTTACATATTCGCAATCGAAATTAACGATAGAGGCGCTGATTTTCGAAACAAGATGGCCGCCATACGATGAGTTTGACATGACAGTTCACATTATTCACTGAGTTTCGTTGACTGTGTGTGCAAACCGAGTTCAAAAACTTATTTATATGAAGGCGATGTTTAAAAAAATATTTAATTATTAATTACTACACTACTCACTTAGCTGGCACTTATTCAATATGGCGCTTGTACGATTGCTTTCCGTAGTACCGATTTGCGCCACTAGAGGGGAAATTTTATCTACGATTGCGAATAAACAAAAATTAAAATAGAAGTGTATGTCATATGACAAGTATTTTTAAATTTATTTAGAAATGAATTTATAGTTATTGTATTGTGATTATTTAAAATATATGTATGTACTTATATTCAATTTTCTTATGTCTTTTATTTTAAAAATTCAAAATTTCAATTTATCTATACATGACATGTTTCCTATGTCACAAACTACCAAGCCGACCAAGCCATCACAGTGTGCATTAGTTCATGGAAGCAATCTGTAGATGTCACTATTTTGTATTTCGAAAAATACATTAGCTGTCCTATCTGTAGTTGAGGTGATCCGTGATCTGACGGAAGGTAATGTGCTGGCCACATCAGATTTTTTTTTTATATATCTCAAAATAAACGAAATACTCTTGGTGTCAGACTTTCGCCGATCAGCCTACTGTAAAAATTTTAAGGGCATATAGTACTGACCAAAATGAGTAAAAAAGCTTAATTAACATGGGTTCGATCTTCAATAGTTTCCGAGATTTGAGGCAGTGAAAAATGAGTTTTTCCGGGGATTACGTCTGCTATTTCGAAAGCTATAAGAGTTACGACTTTGATTAAATGGGATTTTTTGTTTACCTTTCAGAGGTCATCATAGATGTGCTTTTGTTTATTTTTAAATCAAATAATTGTACTATGTTAAATGTTGTGGCGACCTTGGCCAATATTTAATTTTCAAATAACTTCATAATTATTAGAAATTGAGAAAAACGTTTCATATAAAATGTTATAGTATTTTATAGTCTATTTACCGACATAGACAAAATTTTGTTCGATCACTATCTTTGTCAGTTTTTTTCGATTTTTCGCTTTTCTCGGAAACAATTGAAGATCAGTCCTATGTTGATTAAGCTTTTTTACTTATTTTGGTCAGTACTACATGTGCGCCCTTAATTTTTTTAACAGTATTTTTGAAACACCCTGTTTAGTGGAGGATCCCACCAGGGGCGCACACAGGGGGGCGGTCAAGTAGGTCCGGACCGCCCCTAAAATTGACAACTATTATATGTGATTATATAAAAACAACAAATACACATGGAAAACTGCTAAGCAAATTATAAATAAATAAAAAAATCTGATGTGGCCAGCATATTACCTTCCGTCAGTTCTATGTATTTCATATAAATTTCATACAGAAATTTCTTTGCAAAAGATTCTATTTCTTGTACATTACCTTAAGGCAGTTGTATGTATTTTATACAAATTCTATACAGAAAGTTTCTAACAAAAAATCCTATATTTCCAGTAAATTATAACACAAACATACTGTCAACTGCACTTGACACTGACACCTTTCAATCAGAATTTTCTTAATATAGCAGGTGTTTCCAGAGTTATAGCATAGCTGGCTAATATATGATATTAAATTTCTTTATAATTATTTAACTCTACATCCATTTAATATGAAGTATAAAATGCATTCAATTCAAATCGTGTAGAGATAAAATATTCTTTAATATTTATAATAACATTAAATGTGAAAAAATGATATTTAACATCGTGTTTTCAAGAAAAACTGTAAAAATCATCAAATAAGGGTACTTCCGGTTGACCAATTATAACCAAAATCTAATCAGCTCTTCACATGGATGTAACGAAGAGGAATACGAAAGAATTATAATTTTTGGAATTATAGTATTAGAGTTATCACATTAGAAAATTTTGTCACACACAGACATACACACACACACACACACACACACACACACACACACACGCACAAACACGCGCGCGCGCGCGCGCATACACATACAGACATCATCGTAAAAATAGTAAATTCGTATTCTAGGGACCCTAAAACGTGCTTAATCATCAAAAACTCACCACCGAATTTTTTGACCAAAGACAATACTTTCCTTACCTAAAGGTGACGGAAGGTAAAAATCACGAAATCCTACTTTACTTTTCACCAAAAATTAGGCCACAGTCACGAATTTTAAAAAATAGCACTAAAGCGGATTTTTATTCCTGGGATGTCAGTTGGACCGCCCCCAAAAAAATATCCTGTGTGCGCCCCTGGATCCCACTGTAGTAAACTTACTTATTTTTAAGTATACTATTTACAAAAATATAGTAAAATTTTGTCAACTTACAGATTTTCCAAGGATCTTTCACCCTACAGTGAGTTCTGAACCATTTGAACATTTTATTTATTTATTAATAATTATTGTTGCCTAGTATATGATTCAAATCTATAACTTCCTGGCTCACTAAACAGGGTAGTGCCACTGCCCGTCTTAAAAAAGATCTTGAAAAACTGAGTATGTAGTCATAATACATTACTTTATAATAAGATGAATAATGAATACATAAACATTATTACATTATCCTCTTCTTCACATAATTGAATAATACATAACCATAAAACATAAAATTACAAGAAACCGCTATCGTACACATATAAATTACAGAAAACAGCGAAACACAGACGATATATTGATGTAACGGTTAATATTTGGCGTTAAATCTCGCACCATCCTTGAGAAAACGCTTTTCCTTAAATTAATCTTATGGAGATATTAAATTTCCCAAGGAGACCATATGTACGGCTTTTGCGACTTTGACACAGTTTTTCTTTGTTCGCTAATTAAATTCAAAATGAGTGCAAATATCGGAATGAAGAAAATAAATGTATCGTAAAACGTAATATACACCGGTTATTAAACTCAGTGCAGAATTTAATTTAAATCCTTGGTATGACGTAAATGTATTTGAGTGCGGGGACAGTTTTTATAAACTCAGTTTGAAACGTAGTAAAGTAAGTTGCGACTTTGTTTTCCTATAGAACATTAAGTTTTTCTTTCTGAGGCTCTAAACCATCGAAGTTTTTAATTGTATTATGTTGCAGAGTGTAAGGACACTGCAATTATTTAATGGAGGATTTTAGTCATGTTGAAATGTAGTGATATTTCCACATCACTACAATACTATATTGCAATATTACTATTAATGCAATAAAAGTAATAAAATATAGCGTATTTTTTTTGTACAAACGATATTAAATTTATTACTGGGAAAACTTGGAGAAAAACAATATGATGAAAACGTTTGAAAAATTCTTTTTTATTACATAGCTAACGTTTCAGCAGCAAATATGCCTTCTTCAGGGAAATGTAAACATACTAAGTTGATTTTTTTTAAATGTTGAATTGCAAAAGTATGTTGTCAAAATTATTTTTGTAATTCAACATTTAAAAAAAATTCATCTTAGTAAGTTTACATTTCCTTGAAGAAGGCATATTTGGTGCCGAATCGTCGTAATGTAATATATATATATATATATAAATCTGATGTGGCCAACACATAACCTCTCGCCAGATATTTTACCTGGTTGTACGCATAAACGAAAAATATTTTTAAATACAAATACATATATATATATATATATATATATATATATACAGGGTGTAAATGAAATAAGTGCATTAAATTTAACCAGTAATGTAACTCGATGAGAGGAACAATATTTCTTAATAACTTTTTTTTCTAAGTCTTTTAGATTTTGAGTTAAAATTCTTTAAAGATTTGCTGCATATTTCGTTACCCGCTCATGGAGAACAAATGACTGTTGCCGTGTTCAAGTGGGATACAATCAGCTCAAAAAATGTCGGTTATCGGTTACACTTACAGTCACAGTAATTAATAAACGAATCAAGGGAAATAACATTATTATTAATTAATACGTAAGAGTACAATTTTTAAAATAAATAAATTTAAATTTTGGATAACAAAATTATAAAGTTGTGTTTTGAACCAGGGTTTTAATTACCTTTGAATAGTGTGAATAGAGGAAGACAAGGAGAGACGAGGAGCAAAAGCATAGTTGTTAGGTTATGAGATGATTATTTATCGTCGAGAAATCATAATAGTTTAAATACGTTATTCAAAAAATGTAAGTACAAACTTTTGTCCATTTAAAAGAGGTACATGAGTATCAATAATTAGTCGTCCATTTATTGTTCCCGCCCAAAACATTTTTTAATGAAAATTTTTACAGCATTTTCGTCTGTCAAGATGTGTATTGTGCATAATAAATACACCTTCCCAAGTAAATTCAGTCTCATAAATGAACATTATGAGCCATTCCCAAAATTGAAGTCTGTTATGTGCTGAAAACATTGAACTTTTTGCACATGGTATGGATATAACTGTTGCTTTTTTAAAAATTGTCATGTGACACTCCGTATTGTGATGTGATAAAGATGTACAAGATTAACAAATGTGCGAATATTAAGAACAGAATGATTTGGTGATGATTTGGAAACGCTCCATGTAAATGCGTTGGCAACTCCATGACACTGTCTTTATGAGAACCGTGATGTCAAGTAACATGTAGTACAGATACGAGTAAAAAATAAATAAATAAACCATAGGTAAGTAATTACAATGTCTGTGTACTCGCATTTTGACAGAATTTTACCTTATAAACAAGTTTATTACTAATGTCAAAATTTAATTGCAACAATTGACAGGACTGTCAATTGCTAAAACAAAATTTTTCATAGCTATTGCTGCTGCATTCAATTATTACAAAAATATTTGGAACGACTCGTCAATTTACGGGGTGGTAAAAATGCTAAAAAAATATGCGATTTCGAGAAAAAGTTATTAAGAAATATTGTTGCTCTCGATGAGTTATACTACTGGTCAAATTTAATGCACTTATTTCATTTACACCCTGTATATATATTCATGTCTCACTACAAAATAATTCTCACATATATTTGCAAAATCTATGGGATATTTTAATATAAATTATGTACAATATATATATTGAATATCCTGAAATTTTCTTTTTCTACTTTCCTTTTCTTTTTTTTATATTTGTCATTTTTTGGCAAATTCCTTTTATATTCTTTTTTACGTATATTCTTTTGCGTTGACTTTTTTTTTATTTTCATAATCTTCATAATGATGTAAATATTTTTGACAGTGGTGTACACGGTTGGTATACAAGTATTTTCGACAGTGACATTTATGTGTCAATTACAAACATTTGAATTTCTTGCCTTGAAGTAGTTTGATCTAAGATCAAATTATTTTATATGCATTTCTTTAAATCTATAGAAGTTATAATAATGAGTTTATATTTATCTAATAAACAATTTAACGCTCTTTAATATAAGTAATTACATAAATTTTTGATAAGTAATATTTAGATGATTTTTTGCTTGTAACTACTATTTCCGGTTGTCCAATTGTTACCAAAACTTAATCAACTCTTCCCATTATTGGTAGATTGAGGAATCCGTAGTTAAAAATGTCTTAAGTCTTATAGTATTTGAGAAATCGTGAATCCAACACACACGCACGCACACACGCACACACACACACACACACACACACACACACACACACACACACACACAAACACACACACACACATGCGGACATCATCGTAAAAATGTTATAATCGGATTCTAGGGACCTTAAAACGTGCTTATTCACTAAAATCTGGATATGCGATTTTTAGCATGAATTCATTACCTCTCTTAGCGAGAGGTAAAAAAATCAAACGTTTTCATCAGACTGTTTTTCTCCAAGTTTTCCCGATATTACTTTGATCCAGTCAAGAAATACATAATTTAATTTACTGTTAATTAAATCGCCCGCAATACGATGACGTATGCGGCATCTTTGGGTCGCCCTAGTTGTCCGCTACGAGCGCTAGTTTAGAATGAAAACATGAACGTATGTCTTCTATATTTAATATTGAATCGATAAATTCAATGTCAAATGTCAAATCGCAAAAAGCAAATTATTTGATTTTAAATATGTAAACGTAAAACCCAAGTGCGCGAACGCTTGGTTCCCGGATAAGTGTTTGGCGGCGCGAAATTGCGAGCGTTGCCATAGAACGATTCCGGGAACCAAGTTCACGCACGTGATTTGTAAAATAATTTTCGTACGAATAGTATAAAACAAATAATTTTATTTATTAAAACTTTATTAGATAACACTGCTTTGTAGCTAATTTCAGAGTGATGTGTCAAACTTATATGGCAATTATTTTAGTGTTTTTTAATGTAATGTAGTGTTAATTATGGTATCTATCTAATTATTACCAAGTATTTCACTTGTAGTATATAGCAAATTTAAACTAAACTTGTTAAATATCTTATTGTTTTGTTACAATTTACATTACGTTTGTTGGTTATGTTTTACCCTCGGTTTTACCGATTTCACGAGTGTTCTGTTTCGCCGACTCCCTTAAGCAGAAATTGTTGCCAATATTGTACACCAAATGCACTAACTTCATTATTTTAAAATTAAATTTCATTCAATATTCCAACATTTTCTTTTAATATTATTAAGCGAAAGAATGTTTGACAAACTATACTTTTTTATAATAAATATATTTCCTTAAGAAATGCTTTAGAAATAGGAATGTTTTTTTCAAAATTTACCGGTCGCTTATCTGGTGGAGACCTGGGAAATTGACGTTTCGGACGTTGCTTATAGGCGACGTGAAACAACACATTTCAATGCATGAGTACGAAAATGTAAACATAAACAGGTAGCCGTGCTTTGCTTCTGTCTCTTTCTATGAAGCACATTTTGAGCACGTATGTCGAGACCTAATTCGCACATACATAGTAGATGTTATGTACGGTATAGCGGCGGGAAGAAAATATTGCAAAAGTTTAACAATTTTTTCTCCGGTATTTTTTAAAATTTTACAAAATATAAAAGTAAAAACGCTTTAGATTTAAAAATATTTTAACATATAAAAAATCAAAAACTCTTCGCATTATTATAAATTATTAAAATTATTTGAAAATTTGAGTGAACAAAAGGTTAGAAAAATCGTCACCAATAATGTAACAGGCGACTGAAGAGAGAGATAGATATAGGTAGGCCGCGTTTAACAACGTATACAATTATATAGGAAATCACAAATTATTTTACATGGAGGAGTTATTGTATTATAAGTAATATTTAGATACATATATTTTTAAAATTAATTAAATTAGTTTTATTGATTCATATATGAATTTAAAGTTTTTGAGCGTCATACCTAACGTTTGTTGTAATCAACAATTGTACAGTTATAGCTTGCAACATAAGAATGCCAGAAAATTATTCGTTTAGCAAGATATTTATTTTACTTTTTTCTACTAAATTCATTGTTGCATTTATTATTGTAATCAATATTCTTGAGCTATAATCAAAATAGTCTTTGTTGTACTCAAGAACCTCACAATTATTATTTCAATATTCTGATAGAAAAATGTCAGTTTGGTAGGATAATAATCCTTTACAAATAAACCCACTCTGCACAAATATTACTAGAGTAAAGTCGGTGGATGTGGAATACCATTTTTATTTCATTGAAAAAAACATGCGAAAAGATGGCGGTTAATCATCAAATATTGTATATAGGTAATTTAAAATGTACTTTACAAAATAGTAACACTTTCAGGTTGATTATCTAGAATAATTCACTTATAAGAGCAATTTTCTTCAAAATTGAAATTTTTACACCTCTTGAAAAAGGGACGGTAATGTGGAATACCATAGTGGAATATATACCACATAACCATACTTACTTTTACAGTATAAGAAAATTCGGAAAACAATGCAAATATGTTCTTTAAATTATTTATTCCTTCTTATCAAAAATATTTAAAAAAAATAAAATGAGTATGCTATTGGAATAAAATAAACTATATATACATTATTACATAATCAACTAAACGCATTTAACCCATTTGATGTTCCCGTACTGCCTTCTGCATGTTTGCTTCTTGCTAGGTATGCTTTTCTGGCACATTTTCCTAAACCAAGAACAGTTATCTAGTCATATAACATTTTCGCTAATCTGGAATATTCCACATTGGCATACCCCTTGGTATTCCACATTAGCGGATTTGTTGACATTAAATTCTCGCCATCGAATTTCATTTAGGAATTAGCTAGAAAAATATTTTTTAAATCTAGCCTACATCCCCAAACCCCTATCCATACTGCAGTTGCAAAAAATCGTACTTTCTACTACACAATCAGTAATAAAACTACATATCTTCACACTTGCTTAAAAAGCTCAGCAGGCACTCATACTATTTTTCAAGGTTTTTGATGTTATGCACAATGCAGTTAAGTTGGTGTCTCTATGTGGATAATAACTCCCCTACACACGTGCATTTGTGCCATTAGATCACAGATGACGTGTACCATTTTTTCAAAAAGCGCCTATTCCACATTAGATGACTATTCCACATTCACCGACTTTACTCTATTATTTTTTATATACACCGTCTTGAAATGGTGCCCCTCATGGTCAGGTGCTTTTGTGCAGGGCCGCTCCTTGGGTATAAGGCGCCTTTGTGCTATGTTATATTTTAGCGCCCCTTCCCCTCATGATGTATAATTTACAAATTAAAGTTTAAACTATACTTTTTATTCTTCATAAATGATTAGATTCTTAGATTTCTTACATTCATTCTTGTAATCAATAGGTTAAAATCAAATCGTTTGTTGTAATCAACAATTTTACGACAAATTTCAAAATTGTTTGTAGGTAAATCATAAAGCATTTGATTCTCCGCAAAATGCTAGTAGATATTTAAATTCTGGATTCATTGTGGGTTTCAATCTTGTAGTCAATAATCTTGAGGTATAATCTATATAATCATTGTTCTAATCAACATTTTCCCAGTTATTATTTCAATATATCAATGCTAGAATAATAACGAACCGATTGGTACGATAATTATTTTACTTATAACTAGAGCTCTAATGCAAACAAATTAAAAAATATATTGTTCAATTCTATCAAGTTAATTTGTAAGTTTTATAGTAATTTTGCCTTACGAATAAGAGCATTTTATAAAAATTTACTATTATTTATTTTACTGTCTTGAAATGGCGCCCCTCAAAGTCCGGCGCCTTTGTGCGGGGCACAACTTACCTACCCGCACGGACCGGCCCTGCCTTTGTGCTGAGCACAATTTGTCTACCCGAACGGAGAGGACCGACGTATAATTTCGTAATTCATACATACTGTAGGTACATAAATACTGTAAATCTTCAAGAAACACTTTTTTAGTTACAAATTGGTATTATTCTGATGGAATGTCAACTTTGTTGCAAAATAATATAACATAGTTCTATTTTTTTAATCATTCTCATAAATTTATTGGTTTAGTAACATATCAGTTTTATTTACACTATATTCGTTTTTAGAAAATGTCTATTGATTTCTAGGAATTTGTTAATAAATAATACTTATCATATAAAATTGGCATTTCTTCCCACACTAAACTATTATTTATTGTGATAAATGTATATGTATCAAAATTATTTGGTAAATTATATTTTTATAAGTATTTTATCAAATAATAAAGGTAATATATTTACATAAAATTATGATTATCAAAAAATAAAAACTCGTTATCCTTATTTATTCTTTAGTTAAAAAGTATATAAACCCCAAAAAATAATCGAGGAATATCATATTCTTTCATAGTTTACTGAACGAGTAACTAATAATAAACGCTCAAAATGCAATTATTCAACATTGTTTGGGTTTTCTTCTTGATTTTCACCATTTTAGTTGTGAATACTTCTGCTTTTGTAAGTATATTATTGTTTTTTAAATAAGAGAATATTCGTATTTAATTTTGTAAAATTCCTCAAAATAAGATTTATATATGTGAGTTTAATTCTTGAATTCAAATTTGAACATACAGGGTGATTGAAAAAATAGGGATAAATAGCTATTTTCTTTATTGTTAATTTTAGAGTTAAATGCCACTTTTTGGTGTGAAAAGACCCTGAATTCTACTTCCGGTTTCGCCGGAAGCGAAAACATCGTTGATTTTTTAAATGGAATGGTACATATATTATTATATTTTCGGAAAGTAGATAAAATTAGCTTTACAAAGATGCCAATACGTTTTCATTTAAAAATAACCCAGTTCTTAATTATACCTTGTTCCATTTAAGCCATTCAGTATTGCGGATCATAAGAAATAGTTTTGACATCTCTGATTGGCTGAAATTAGAGACAAGAGACAAGTTTACCCAATGTAATTTCGGCTACTTCAGATTTGCGCTGTTGCCAGTGCCACCCACTGAATGCCTTAAATAGAACAGAGCATATTTAAAAATATGATATTTGAATGAATTATCGGTTTGCCTTTGTTTGAAGAAATATTACGACATTTACTGACTTCAAAAATGAAGAAAATGTTATTTATATTTGCTTTAATTTTATTTTTTTATGAATATTTCAAACAAAGAAGGTACACATGTATGAAAAACTAGTTTTTTTAAAAAAAAAAAAATGGCAGTATTTCGCATCATTGTAAAGCTAATAGTAAATACTTTCGGAAAATATGAATATATATTGCTTTTCATTTAAAAAATCAACAAAGATTTCGCTTCCGGCAAAACCAGAAGTTGAATTCAAGATCTTTTTACACCAAAAAATGACGTTTAACTTCGCGCGCAACTTTGTAATGTAAACTATACATCTAATATTAATAATAAAGAAATAGCTATTTGTGCCTGTTTTTTCAATCACGCTGTACAGAGTGTCCCATTTAAGGTACGAATGCATTGGGATCTCGAGAACCGTAAGAGCTACGAGGTTGGTTAAATTAGACAAAAGTTGCCCCATTAGGAGACCATTTTAATGGTATTTTGTTATTTGCCAAAAAATGTATAGGTCACTAGATATAGACGAAAATGTAAATTTTGCAGTTTGTTATTTTTGCAAATAACTTCGAAGTGTGAAATCATACTGGATTTTGGTTTGCACATCTTTAGGGCACTTTTTTATGTTCTTTCGACTGGCGATGCTCAATTTTTTTTATCAATGTTGGTTTCCGAGGATTGATGTCAAAGTTTTAATTTTTATATGGACGCCATATTGGAAAGTTACGCCATTGAAAAGAGATTTTTTTTAGCTTTACAATGATATAAAATAGTAATAATTTATTTTTATAATTAACAGAGAAATTAACAAAAAATGTTATTAATACTAAAATTTAATTGAAAAAAGTAAATCGAAGGCTACTTAAATACGGATACTTAAAAAATAAACTTTTTATTCGGGAATATCAGAATGAAAATGACTTAAGAAATGCCGTAGTAAGAATCCTAAATCAAATTCTGAGAAAAGTTATAAAAGGAACAGAACGAAGGCGCAGAAGTGCGTAGAACGAGATGGCGGGTTAATAGAAAATTTATTGTGAAGTTTTTGTAATTTATTTTTGTATTTTTAACATTATTTGTTTATTAAGTATTTATTTTCTTAAATAGCAGCCTTCGATTTACTTTTCTCAATTAAATTTTAGTATTAATAACATTTTTTGTTAATTTCTCTCTGTTAATTATAAAAATAAATTATTACTATTTTATATCATTGTAAAGTTAAAAAAATTCTCTTTTCAATGGCGTAACTTTCCAATATGGCGTCCATATAAAAATTAAAACTTTGACATCAATTCTCGGAAACCAACATTGATAAAAAAAAATTGAGCATCGCCAGTCGAAAGAACATAAAAAAGTGCCCTAAAGAAGTGCAAACCAAAATCCAGTATGATTTCACACTTCGAAGTTATTTGCAAAAATAAAAAACTGCAAAATTTACATTTTCGCCTATATCTAGTGACCTATGCATTTTTTCGCAAATAACAAAATACCATTAAAATGGTCTCCTAATGGGGCAACTTTTGTCTAATTTAACCAACCTCGTAGCTTTTACGGTTCTCGAGATCCCAATGCATTCGTACCTTAAATGGGACACTCTGTATATGTACCTATAAAAGACGCAAAATAAAAAAAAATATAAAGGATTCATTTTATAAGAGTTTTTGTCATAGGAAACTTGGACACGAGCGAAAGACAATAAATAGACCAGAAAAGTGTAACGGTCAAATTTAGGCGCCAAATTCAAACACAGTTTATAACACTAAGAACATAATAATTTTACTCCCCGTGTATTTCTTACCAAAGAAATTTTTGCTCAACTTTAAAGGCCGAGAAATCTCATAAAATAAATCTCTTATGCAAAATATTATATGTACCCCCTAGACCGATCCTTTATCTCCTGATTCGTACAATAATATTTATTCATATGAACTGTGCACAATTTATAATTATTTAAATAAAAATACAACACTACAAAATTCAATGAACGTATTTCTTGATTAATGCTACAACTTCGGTACGTAGCCAATCGCAGCATAGCTTGTGTTGCACCTGACCTATTTACGGGCGGGTGAGGGACTATCCACGACATACGGAATTTTAACTTACACGTAACATTTTAATTTCTAATAATTTTCTTACTCTACCTTTTCAAGGATTTTAACCAGTTGCAATCTGTTACTGATTAAACAAACTATCATATACTTAACAAGACCTGCTTAATTTCTTTTACAAAATATCTTTTTTTTTTGGAAGTAAAATCACACTTCCATAAGAAACCTATACTGGGGAATTCAAACTATGAACTTGCGCCAAAAGAAAATTCTAGCCTTACTTTTCTGGTCTATTATTTTATACACAATTATATTCACTTTTTCTTCTTTTAAAGGGCGGTAAATTTTCAAAAGGGAAGATTTCTGGTGGAGGTGGTGGTGGAGATGGTGGTCATGGATCTTCCGGGAAGCAACATGGAGGAGGAGGCAAAAAATGTTAATTCACATCTTTAAAAATTGTAATATATATTATTACACAAGTGTGTCAATAAAGATAAAATCTGAGATCTAAAATTTTATTATTTCTACTGTTTCCTATTTCTTTTCCATGATATTACCCCAATTTCTTCTTGGATTTCCCAAATTTTATTCGCAGATCTTTTGTCGTCTGTCCTTACAAAATCTATCAACTCAGCTGTCTTTCCTCAATATATGTTTCGGTCCTATACCTTGTTCCACCTTGCCAATGGCATTGGGCTACTTGCGTGCCATTTTTTTATTTAATATTTTTGAAGAGACGATAAAAACTTCCTACCCATATTTTTCTTTTGGCAAAATTATCATTAATTGGCCAGAAAAAAATTAATATTTTAATATTTAAATTACCGCCATGTATGACGTAGAATTACGCCGAACCAACGAATGGCCGTAAAGCAATAACATCGGTACGTCCAATAGCAACGGCATGTACGGGTAATTTAAACATGACGGATCATCTGTTTGACGTTTGAATAATAGTTTGGAGCCTCCTTGGTTTGGAGGTTAATATTTTCGTTTGTCATTTTAATCTTGTACGAGTATAAGCTAAGTTAAAATCCTGCTTAACAAATCGAAATAAAAATAAAAGAGAGGGTGATAGAAAAATGATCTAATGTCAAAATCAAATTAAAACTCGCACTTTCTCGCCATCTACAGGTTACATTCTTAAATATGCATCCCTTTTTTCAGCTCAAAATAATGACGTCAAAGAAAATCTTCTTTCTTAATTTATTAAAAAACCAAATAATTTTTTAAATATAAAATTTATATTTTTACATACGTTTTCAACTTTACTTTAGGTATTTAGTGATAGATATCAGATTTTCAGTACCTATCACGCAAGTAGCCTATTCAATATTGTAGAGAATAGGGCATAGTTTTGAACTCCCTGATTGGCTGAAATTGGAGACAAGAGACAAGTTTGCCCGATGTAATTTCGGTTACTTAAATCTGGCTCTGATGTGAGCGCCATCTGCTGAATTATTTAAATAGAACATAGTACAGTACTTTCTTTATGTCTCTATTTCTTCTTCTTCTTTTGTCTAGAATCGTGACACCTTTGATTCTTCTTAAGAGGAGTGGCTCCCCCTGTTAACTATATGAAGCGAAAATTCAAATAAATTGTTTCTGTACTAGAACTATAAACATTTTTAAAAATTCTGCATTAGACGAAAATACTTCTTATATGTACCTGTATTTTTAGTATTATTGAAATCTATTAGTACGAAGGCCGTTTGATAAGTCTGGTAAATTTCTAAGAGATGGCGCCACAATGAACTTTGTAGTACATAACCTAGAAGTGTCACTCTTCAAATCTCTAGATAAACTATTATTCACGAAAGATGACCATTCAAGGTCATTTATGAGCCGTCTGATATAATATTACTTGCAGATAACTTCACTGCATTTTATACGCATAAGTGTGCAACGCAAAATATTTATGGGTATATTTTAACTGAAAAAATAAATGTATTTTATTTGAAAATTTTGTTTCTTTTTAAATAATGCTTTTCTCAAAGTTGTATCTTCTTCATCTACGTTTTTGCATAAAACAAAAATATAGACTTGACGTAAAGCATAAAATAATAATTTGATTTGAATGTCAACGCCACTGGATAAATATTATTACAGAGGGCAGTATGGTAGATAATTAAATGTCTGTAACTCTACGACATATGTCACTGCTATGTTTAGTGTGTTAGAAAGTAATGGCACTATTTACGTATATCTGTCACCCCCACACAAATTAAATAGACATACGGCAAATAATCTTTCTCTTTCTAATATAAAATGTTGCTAAGCTACTGCTATAAAATGCTGTGTATTCTGTCTTCGAACAAATGACCTTGAATAGGCATCTTTCGTGAATAATAGTTTACGTAGTTTTTTCCATAAGCAACGCTTAGCTTAATTTTGGTAGTCGTTTGAAGTAAGTAAGTCAACATTTTCTAAAAAATGGATAAACATAAGTTTAGAGCAGTGATAAAACATTTTCATCTGAAGCAGTGGACAGCCGCGCAGATCAAAACTCAATTAGACGAAGTTCATGGGGACTCAGCTCCTTCGTTGAAAACTGTTTATTTTTGGATAAATGAATTTCAACGTAGCCGAACCTCAACTCAAGATGAAACGCGCACTGGACGCTCAATTGAAGTCACCAAATCAGATATGGTAAAAAAATCCATCATATGGTTATGGAAGATCGCCGATTAAAAGTGCGTGAGATTGCTGAGGCCATAGGCATCTCTACTGAACGAGTGCATAAAATACTGCATGAAAAATTGGAGGTCAAGAAGGTGTGTGCGAGATGGGTGCCGCGATTATTGACTCCCAACCAAAAACTCAATCGAAAAGGCATTTCAGCGCAGTGTCTTGCGATGTTTAATCGGAACCCGCAAGAATTTTTGCGTCGATTCGTGACCATGGACGAAACCTGGATCCACCACTATACACCCGAGACAAAGAGACAGTCGGAGCAATGGATACTGCCTGGTGAAAGTGCGCCAAAGAAGGCGAAGACTGTTTTGTCGGCTGGAAAGGTTATGGCCAGAATCTTTTGGGATGTTCAAGGAATTATCCTCATCGATTATTTGGAAAAGGGTAAAACCATCACAGGAGCGTACTATGCAACGTTATTGGACCGTTTCAACGCCGAGTTAAAAAATAAACGGCCACGATTGGCGAAGAAAAAAGTTCTTTTTCATCAGGACAACGTGCCAGCTCACACCTCCGCAATCGCAATAATCCACGAATTGGGCTACGAATTGGTTCCGCATCTACCTTACTCACCAGATTTGGTTCCATGCGACTTCTTTTTGTTCCCCAATTTGAAAACATGGCTCGGTGGGAAGAAATTCTCATCTAATGAAGAAGTCATCGATGCCGTGGATGTATATATTGCAGACCTTGAGAAATCGTACTTTTGTAACGGGATGAAAAAACTGGAATCTCGCTGGACCAAGTGTGTAGCCCTTGAAGGAGACTATGTTGAGAAATAAGGGTGAATTAAAAAAAACAAAAGAATGTATAGCTTTTTTACCGAACTTATCAAACGACCCTCGTATTTGACTTTGATTTTATTGGAAAAACCAGAAATGCTGTTATCCCCATAAATGATTATGTATTTGACTCATATCCAGTAATTTCTTCTTTCCAAGTACCCAAGTACGTAATTAAATTTAACCTTGCAAATCCATAAAACCTAAAAAAAAATCTGATGTGGACACCACACGACTTCCTTGTACACAAGACCAATATGAAGTATAGTGTATATGGTCTGTGGACCCAAGTATATAATTGCACATATTTGACGTAATTTGACATTAGCATCTATTTTTTATTTTTTTGTTATTTTTTGTCCTAATCCATAGCAAGCTTCATTACAAAAACCAAAAATTATATAAGTTTTAAATATACATATCAATCTCGCTTATACAAAGGGCTAATTTAATAATACTTGATGTGCTAGACACAGAATTTAATTCTCTAAAATTTTAATTTGAAGCATTTATTTCTAAAATCAAAATGAAACCATTTTATTGAAGAAAAACTGTTAACACCTTCAGGTAATATGCCACTTCCGGTTAGCCTGTTTTAACCAAAATCCACTATGTTATTCCAATTGACATAAAAGTCTTATATACCAAATTTCAAAAGTGTTAGATTATATTTTAAGATAGTTTTTCATTAAAATCTATTATAGGCTTCAAATAAAGTATCATTTCTAGAAATTATGTAATGACCAAAAAGGGAGGTGCACAACTAGATGTTATAGCAGTTCTAAATACAAAATTTCAACTTTCTACGGCTTACCGTTTTTGAGTTATGCGAGATACATACGCACGTACGTACAGACGTCACGACGAAATTAGTCAAAATGGATTCAGGGATGGTCAAAATGGATATTTCCGTTGAAATCTCAAAACCGAAATTTTTCGCGATTACAATACTTCCTTTACTTCGTACAAGGAAGTAAAAACGTTTGCTGATTTTCTAGGTTATGTTTATCCATGTCATTTGAAAATAATTAAATCTTCTGATGTTACCTACGTAAAAATCCCTAGTATTTCATATTTGGACAATAAATCAAATGGGGACTTATGATTTTAGAATTTTACTATTGCCATCTATTGAGTTCTGAAGTAACCTATTAGACAAAGACGACAAGCTTGAAGAAAGAGACAGCAAAGCACTACCATGACCTCTTAGATAGAATCTCAAACAGTGTGACATGAAGTGAAATACACTAATATCTGTACCTGATAACTGCCAACCAAACATCAGAGATATGCACATAAGCAGAACTATATTCAGAGAACAGTCTGTAGCATCCAAGTGTGATTAACTTCGCAATTAATTAACAAATTTTATGATTGAACCTGACAGAACAGGACCACAAAACGTCGGAACTATACTCGTACATCACAAAATGTAGTTATACTCTTCTACAATAATACGACAGTTACTACGTCTGCTTTGATATCGTCGTTGTAAATATTCTACTGACTTTGACATAGTTTTTCCTCATATGTTCACTAATTAAATTTAATATGAATATTAGATTGGAATGAAGTCTTAGAGAGGAAATAAATGTCACATAAAGTGTAATATACACTAACTATTACAGATCTCCTTTAAAAAGGAAATACTGGTTTATATACTTGATACGTTATTATAAATATTTGTTCGCCTTATTAGAACATTAATAATTGCAGTGTTTTATCTTATTGCTATATTGCTGATGTTTATGTTGACTTATTAATTTAAATGGCAGCTCTAATGAATATATAAATCAACGGGACTGGAATATAGGAATACAGTAGTTCTTTATTGCAGAAAATTGATTTGGTCATGTAATGATTTGTAACTAATGATATTATTTATGGTGGATCTTTAAGCATTTCTCGAACATCAACAAATAATTTTATGACGTTCGGCTATCCCTCGGCGTCGATCATAAACAAATTAGAAGATACGTCATTTATATTCACCCTCCATTAGTGGCGGGGGCTTTTGTGAAGAGTTCAGTCGCGCGATCTACCAATGTAGACCGTTTAAACATTGCTTTCGGGTGGTGAATCACTCCTACAATCATTGTACAAATCGCTTATAATCATAGATACATTCATTACAATCGCTGCCTACAATCACTACATTCATTTAAAATCATTACAATCACGTTACAGTCAGTTACAATCCTTAGAATCATGTACAATCACGCTACAATCACTTACAATCATGTACAGTCTTTACAATCACATATTATGCGCAATGCAAATGCGCAAAGCCATAGGCCGTAGTGGATACTATTTGCCTAAGAGGTGAACATATTCTCTATTTTCGCTAGTATTTTTGATTTAACTCAATTTTAACTGTTAAAGTCAAATATGTATACAGAGTGTCCAGGATAACTTGACCAATATGGGGATCTCGAGAAATATAAAAGATACGACGTCGATTAAATTGAACAAAAAATTTGCCCATTTAGGAGGACATTAATGTTAGATATTTTATGATTTGAGCAAAAATGCATAGATCACTGCCATTAGATATAGGTAGGCAATTTGTAAATTTTACAATTTTTTATTTTTACGAATACTTTTCAAATCTGTAATATTTGATTTTGATATGCACATCTTTAGGGGATTAAAACAAAGTTTGTTACATGGAACAATTGAAAAACACCATTAAAAATGATAATTTAAATATTTTCATTGATAATTTCTTTATTCATTTCTCTTGTGCTTCAATTAATTTTAATATTTTTATATGGACGTCATAATAGGCAATGACATATTTATAACAAATTTAAGAAATGTTCAGTGATATGTATTTTAAAAATGATGTTTATAAATTTAATAATTGTTATATTTTTTCTGTTTGAAACAAATGAATGTAAAAAAAAAATATTTTCGCCTCTATCTAGTGACCTATAGATTATTTCTCAAATAACGAAACACCATTAAAATGGCCTCGTAATAGGGCAACTATTTTTTTTTTCTTAAAAAAAATATGGTTTAATTTAGATTATCAAGAAATATAAAGAATTTGAGTGAATTCTGCAGTTAAATGTTATATTAAAAATTGTAAAATTAAGTAATACTGATTAATAAAATAAATAATATTACAACATTGCAATCTTTGCAAATATTGTACATTCTTGAATACAATCGTCTTACAATCCCATGATTGTACAATCTTTTGTACAAAATTTAAGGAGTGATTCACCTCTCAATTGCTTTATAACATTTGTTTTAATAAAAAAATATTTAATGACCAACATTAAAGGTGCATTCACAAATGAAAATTAGGTTTAGATTTATGGATTATACTTTAGATTTAAAGACTTTGGCCGCATATTATGTGATGACTCCATTCACACTTCAGAATTTAGGATCTCTAAATCCAAATCATGAAGTTAAACATTACAAGGTCCAAACTTTAGGTTTATGATTTAGATTGACGTCACAAACTTCACCAATGAGAACGAGTCTGAAATGATATAGATATATACACCCATCTTTATGTAGTATCTACTTGTTGGATTCGGCTTTTTAAACAAATGCGAGAAGAACATAACTTAATTGCTGAATTAACAACCATAATGAACGCAAAAATAAAATTTACAAATAATATTAAAAATAAGAAATCTTGGTACGGAAATAATAAAACACGGTTACTCGCGCGGTCTACAGTGGTAGACCACCAATTTTTAAATTTTAGAAGGCCGTAGAGTTAAAAGCTACTCAGAACCTGCGCAATTAAAATGTTTTAATTATTATACTGAATAATAGTGATTATCAAAGTAATAACAAGTTTTACTGTTTATTACAGTTTTAATTCATCGTAACATCGAAAGAAGTAAATTATCTATTCTGTTAAAGATAGGATAACGCGATTTGAAAGTTGAATAATAGGAAGAAGTAAAAAAATTATCACAAATTCTAATAATAATTAAATCAAATGAAATGTCAAATCTGTCAGATATGTCAGAAACATCAAACATAAATTATTGTTTTATTTTTCGTGACACTCTAATAATTGCCTCAAATGTGTATTTTCTTTTGCTTCTAGCTCGTACATAGGAAAAAAAATGGAAAACAAACTTGTATTCATCGATGCACATTTTCATTCTAAACATTTTTCTTCATTGCACTATTTTTCTAAAATTAATAGGTAAAGAGCGACGTAAAGAGATACCGCAAAAAAGTAGACACCCGGTATATTATATATATATACAGGGTGGTTACTTGGACGACGCAGCATAAGGGTTTCAATGGTAAAATCTTAATGTGCAGTTATTTGCTTCTCTAATTATTTTAGAGCAAAATTGTGTTTAGATTTTGCTACAGAAAAAAAAAATACTGCATCCGAATATGCTATTGTTTATAATTTTTCAACTTCCGGAACCGTAAAAATAGTCGAAAACAATAATAACATTTTTGCAAAAATCATTGATGCCATGGAACAAAAATTTAAACAAAAGCGCAAACATCTGTCATTTAATTTAAATAAGTTATAGGTCCTCTTCATAGTCACTACTTAAAGAAATCTTAAATTTTGTACTCGTCAAACTACATTGTTGTAATCAACCACAATAAAGTTTAAACGTCAAGAATCTATGACACATATTTGCTGTTTTGTTTAAATTTTTGTCCCATGGCATCAATGATTTTTGCATAAAAGTTATTATTTTCGACTATTTTTACGGTTCCGGAAGTTGAAAAATTATAAACAATATCATATTCAGATGCAGTATTTTTTTCTGTAGCAAAAACTTAAATACAATTTTGCTCTAAAATAATCCGGGGAGCAAATACCTGCACATTAAGATTTTACCATTGAAACCCCTATGCTGCGTCGTCCAACTCACCACCCTGTATATACAGGGTGTAAATGAAATAAGTGCATTAAATTTAACCAGTAATATAACTTGTCGAGAGCAACAATATTTCTTAATAACTTTTTTTTTCGAAATCGCATATTTTTTTAGCATTTTTACCACCCCGTAAATTGACGAGTCGTTCCAAATATTTTTGTAATAATTGAATGCAGTAGCAATACCTATGAAAAATTTTGTTTTAGTAATTAACAGTCCTGTCAGTTGTTGCAATTAAATTTTAACATTTGTAATAAACTTGTTTATAAGGTAAAATTCTGGCAAAATGCTTATGACATTGTAATTACCTATGGTGAAGTTCTCAAGATCAACGAAGTTACACGAAAATCATCTTCTTCGTAATATTCGTGAATTTATGTTGTACCCCATACAATATCTTCGAGATTGTCACAGTTTGATGTGTCACATAAGACAATTTGGAATATTTGAAAAGAGCAACAGTTATTTCCATACCATGTGCAAAAATTTCATCGTTTCCAGAATTTCAATTTTGCGAATGAGTTGTATTGTTCACTGATAGGGCTGCATATATTAGAGAAAGTGTCTTAAGGTTGTGTACAAAAGTGGTAGTACTCGTAACATCCGCGCCACGCTTTCTGTCGTCGCTACGTGTATGCCGCCAATGCCTGCCGAAAGCGGGAGACCGCGTTTTGTGTTACCAATATTTATTTCTATTTATTTGCTATCTCTCTCTCTTTCTTTATGTGCGCTGTATTATGTTAGCATCTTTGCATTTTTATTGTAATATCCCAAAGAAACAAATATAGCATTTTGAATCGGTGTTTTATATTTCATACGCGGATTGTATAATTAATTTTTCATTAAATCTTTAAATATTTTTAAAATTCCATTACAAATGAATACAATATTTCAAACAAATACACCTATTCTTTATTAGAGTTCCAAAAATTGATGAATCCTAAAATATGTATTAAAAATATAATAAAATATGCACTTATGCCATTATGATGTAATTTTATGTAAAATGTAATATGAAAAGAGAAATCTCGCGAGAGTCTCGCGATAAAAAGTATTTATAACCTTGAAAAATGAACCGTACAGGGAGAGGAGTCAACGATAATTCGTGCATAGAACACGTGAATGTGAAAATTATATGAATTGACTATATTTTTTTTTGAGTCTCTAGAGTCGAATGATATCGGTCGCAGAGCGGGGAAATGCAAAATAAAGACTAAATCGGTTTTGCATCTAATAGAACTAGTTTTTCTCCAACATTTCAGCCCCTAATTCATCACAGTTAAAACTACGGTTAATAAAATTCTTGTCGTCCCTGAAAAGTAAAGGATCTTATATTAAGCGTTGATAGGAGCCAACACGGAGTGAAGCGGAGCGATTTGTTGCCAGCGGGTTCCCAGTGTAGTGCTTTTTTATGAGTAAATCTTACTGAAATAGTGGCATATAATTAATGATAAAGTGTAGAAACTATTAGTTACAAAAAAGAATTTTTTTAATGTTTAATTAGTTTTACAGATGACAGAATGTATTAGCAGATGTTCGTATTAAAATATTTGGTGACTAGAATTTAGTGCTTCGTCTCTTTATTACAGTTATACGACTGCAAATACACGGAAGACGGAACGATTGGTGCAAACTTGTCTTTTGTAGTTCAACTGATACGTAAATACCGTTTTAAATACGTAGTGCGCAAGCGCTTATTTTTACAGCGAGAACGAGACGAAACCCAAAAAAATTTGCGAGAACGAGAGCGAGATCGAGATTGCAGTTTCGAAAACGAGACGAGATCAATATTTTATATTTCTCGTCTCGTCGCGCCTCGTGTGTATCACTAACCATTAGGCCCTTGTAACCATCTCTTACAGGTGACCTTGGTATTGCCAGATTTCAAAAATTCCACTTCCCCTAAATTTTCCAAGAATTCGTACTCTGTTCGAGTCAGTTCTCCTCTCCGATAATAATTATTTTTCATAGTGTACCGGAGACCGGAGTAGAATGTAAATACATACCTAATCTATATATTATGTATATGTATAATATTATTATCGTATGGCTAAGTGTGTTAAATGATCTGTCATGTTTCTGACTATCCGAATTGGAACCTAATTTTTACACCTTTGAAAGAACCAACTTTCATAAAAATTAACAATTGGACAAAGTATAAAATGTAATACTTGCTGTTTATTTTTTGTGTAAGTTAAGTTTCTTTCATAATTTGTTATTCTGGTTATTTATTTCTTTTTGAGTAAATAAAAATCTTCTACATATTCGTTCTATTTTTGTCGCACCTCATATCCATAATCCATATTAAAATTCATAAATACTTGTGAATTTTAATAAGATGTATATACCTAACGTGAGAAGGTTTTTTTCTTATATACGTCACAGTGGTGGCGCTAAGGGGGGGGGGGCAGGGTGGCCACGTGCCCACCCGAAAAAGACACGTGCCCACCCGAAAAAGACTTGTGCCCACTCAAGTGCCCACCCATTACCAACATACAAATAATAATTTTGGTATATAAAATATTTGTGAATAACATTTTATTTTTAATTCTGAACATTATTTGTATTTATACTTTTGTTCTGAAATTAATAGGGCAGAAATTACAGCTTTATGCAAATTTCACCACAGTATTTCCTGCAATTCATAAAAAAGTAAACACTCGGTATATGTAATTATTCGAATATGGATATGTGTCTTTGTTTCGTTTCATGTGTGTATATGAAAAAATACCATATACCTACGTATCTTTATTATTAAAATAAACGGGTGCTCACCAGGCGCGAATGCAAGGGACGCGGGGTAATGGGGGTAACTACCATAAGTCATAAATTGATAAAAAAAAAACAAAATCAAACAACCGCAAATATTATAATTTAAGATAAAATTAAATACGTATTGTATTTTACTCAGTTAATATTTATAGCTTGTTTTTGAAATATTATGGGGTCTCGTTGCCGCGTGCCTGAGTGTCTAGTCGCGAATCTGGGGAACCGGGTTCGATCCCGACCAACGCCAAATATTTTAAATGGCACTAAATTGACCCCTGTGATGCACTCTCCACGCCAGCAATGAGTGCCCGTGAGGTGACGCCTGGTAAACGCCCGCATGGTACAAATATATCTTCATCATTACCGATATCTGCGCACAAAGCAGATTGGCACACCCAGCAATGGGTAATTTGCCGTGATGATATATTTATTTATTTTATTTTTATTTTTGAAATATTAATGTTGATTACAAAATATGGATGTCAGTTAAAATATAATTATTATAATAGTAGAAGTGCAGGTGATATTCAATTTTCAGTTTATCAGCTCACATCCCTTGATAAAATGTAACTTTCAATTATAAGGCAATTTGTCCTTGAATGAAAAAAAATTTGCCTGCGGCGCCTTTTTTTTCAGTTACATTTACATGACCTATTATGACCCCCCCCCCTGATGCCCACTCGTTTTTTGATTGTGCCTTGTGTCCACCCTACATTTACATCCTGGCGCCGCCACTAATACGTCACCTTTACATTTATACCTAAAGGAAGATTAAACTATAATGAATACGAGTATTTTATTATGCTCGTATAGGAAAACATTTCTTATTGGTTCCTATGCAGTTGTTTTATTTTTATAAACAGATTGGCACATCCAGCAATGCGTAATATACCGTGATGATATATTTATTTTATTTAAATATTTAGGGGTGTCATTCGGTTGCAAGGCGAATTAGAAAAAATAAGAAATGTAAAGATCCTCAATATATAATTGACGCTCAAAAAAAGTAATACTTTTTAAATGTACATATTTTTATAAATTTATATTTATTAAAAATACATATTTGACTGTATTAATTTTAATATGAAATATATATATATATATATATATATATATATATATATATATATATATATATATATATATATATTATTTGTTTGTTTTTACTTTATTAATTATTCTTGGGTGTTTCGGTATATCATTATTTAGTTTACGTTTCTGCTGCGTGTTGCGACGACTGCACGACGCCCAACTCTGTTGAGAAATTAGTTTTGAGCATAGAGGATAGTGAATTCGTAAGGCGCACCATGCGACAAACCGCTGAACTACTTTTACATTGTCGTATATAGACAATTCTTTTGGCCAGGTAATCGCAAATACTACATGTTTGTTATTAAAACATGAAATGTATCTGAAATCCTTAATTTATAAAGATGGTTTTGAAATAAATTTTAATCCAAAAACATTAAAAGTTGTAATTTTTTTTTTTGATTTCTTATATAAAAACAAATTCAAATTTTTTTATTTAATATTCGTTACAATCTATGTTTAATATAATTGTTATAAACCAAAATTTGTTCAAATCGGTTGAGCCGTTTTTGAGACTCGTTGGACAAAGTCTTCCATGGCAATTTGTACACAACCTTAATAATGCACAATACACTTATCTGGTCACAAAAATCCTCATACTGTAAGAAGGAAACACAATTTTCAACAAAAAAATATCTGTAATTTTTTGGGTGGGAATAAATTGACGAGTCATTGGTCCTCATATAATCATACCTCGTTTAAATGGACAAAAGTATATACTTACATTTTTTGAATAACGTATTTAAACTATTATGATTTGCCGAGTTGACACACGAAAATTCATCTCATAACCTCATAACTATTATGCTCTTCCCAGTCTTCCCACGCTCTTACTCTATTCACAGATTCACACTAGTTCAGAAACCTGTTTCAATACATAATTTTATAATCTTGTTATCCAAATTTTAAATTTCTTTATTTTAAAAATTGTACTATTACGAATTTATTAATAATAAATATGTTTTCCGTTGATCCCCGACAATTTTTGTGCTGTGTACATCGATCTTTGATTCAGACAGCTGAGGGCATCAGAGATCTTGCCAGTGGCGGGTAACGAAATTTTAAACAAATCTTTAAAGAATTTTAACTCAAAAACTAAAAGATTTAGAAAAAAAATTATTAAGATAAATTGTTGCTCTCGACGAGTTACATTACTGGGTAAATTTAATGCACTTATTTCATATATATATATATTACGGTTTATTGAATAACAATGATGACTTTCTAGAACTATAGACCGCTTATCGCTTTCAATTTAGATTCATAAAAAAAATTTAAACAAATGGAGGACCCCATTCCCTCTCTGTTGCACCACCAGTTATGATTGCAGTATAGTCCTTCCTGTTAGGTATATCAATCCACTTTACATTACAAGCAATATGGTTTCAGGATGTTGTTTGTCCACAGATCTTGTTAGATGAATGTATGGTGTAGGTACGAGTATTCAAATTTTTGAATGATTACAAGCTAGCTTCGCTATGGAATGCGAAGAAGATTACATGGATGTTTTAGTAATAATAACTAGAAAGTTACTTAACCGGATTCAACACCGAATTGAATCACAATTTATTTATCTAATGTTCTAGTAGTTCTTATATGTACAAACAAAACTCATTTAACATGAGTGTTGTATTTGTATGTGATTAAGTACTAAATAACTGTGCAAATATGCGTGAAAATATTATAATATGGATTATGTTAATTAAAAGCAAATATTTAAACATTGTATGGTAAATGAAAACAGTACTGTTAAATAATTTGCAATCAAATAATGAATTTATCAAATATAAATTTAAATTATTATTTCTATAAAAAAATATTAATTTGAGATTATATTTAAACAAACCACAGGTAGGTTACCAAAAATTTATATAAAAAATCTGGTGTGGCCAACACAATACCTCCCGAGATTTACAGCCGGAGTCACAAAAAAGATTAAGTTAATTTTTATTTTTGGATTAGCCAATTTTACTCTAATTTTGACAGTTTATTTCTTAAAATATAGTCTAATTTAATCCAAGTAACTACTTTTTTCTTAAACCCCTCAACAGGATTAAATCCCAATTACAGAGTGGGTTCACATTCACACACATCCATGCCTTAGTGGGATTCGAACCCAGAGCCCCGAGGGCACTCATAACATGAGGCGTTGCTCTAACCTTTGAGCCACCGGAGCTATAATAACTTGAAGATTAAATTTTAAATACCGGGATAGAATAGAATTGACTAATCCAAAGATGAGGATTACCTTAAACTTTTATGTGAATCGTTAATTTTTATTAATCTAAATACATACCTACATATTTACTTATGCTGGAAACTGTATTAAATTCCTTTTCTATTGTCCTATTTACTTTTTTCTTTTTAAAACGTTAGTAATATTATTTTGATATGATTAGTACTTTGATAGTGACATTTATCTGTCAGTTACATACATTTGAATAACTGCGTTTTGTTTGTTTGAAGCGCAGATTCTGGGATTTAAATTATAGATAATTTTATAAATTAATCCATAAAATATATAGAAAAAGTATTAATGCAAATCTATAGAAAATTTAATAATCTTTAATTTTTATAATAACATTAATCTCGAAAAAATAACATTTAAAAGTATTTTTCGAAGAAAAACTATTTACAGCTTCTAGTAAAGTGCCATTTCCGGTTATCTGATTTTCACCTAAAACTAATGGGAAATACAGGGTTTCAAAATTTTCTGAACGATAGTATTTGAGTTAGAGTGGCGTATCCACACATACACACAGACATCATCGTGAAAATGTTAAAATTGGGTTCTACGAACCTTAAAACGTGCTCATTTATCAAAATCTCGATATGCGATTTTTAGCACGATCCCCATACCTCCCTTACCAAGGGTAGCGGGACGTAAAAATACCCGAAGACTCCATTTAGAACTTTAATATATAGGTAAATATTGATTCAATATACGTATGTGTTTGTATTATGAAAGAATTAAAACAAAAGTTGATTATGAATAAGAGTAAGAGAAATTAGTATGTAAGTAAAGTAAAATTATACATTGTTTGTTTCCATAAAAGTACATACTAGCAGTCATGATTTCATCCATTTCAGGAATTATAGTCAATTGAGTTTGAAACTCAATAATTGCTTAAAAAATCAAAAATTGTAATTTCTACGTAATTTTTCTAATTTTCATATATTTAAAGTAATTAATATAAAAATTCTGACATACATATGGTGGTGACTCGAACACCGGAAGAGGGGATTTAATAACATGTAAAATCAGATTTTCGTAATTTCCTGCTTCCCTAATTATTTTAGGTAAAAAAGCGTCAAATAAAAGTTGTAGAGCACCGATCACCTAAATTAATTTTGCATGCTTTGTAACGGCAGAAATAAGCTATGAAAATATGAAAAAAAATAGTTAATTTATTTTTATTAGGTATTATCTCTAATTTATGCTGCAATTATCTACTAATTTAAATTGATAATTGTTCATTTGATCACAAATTACAAATACCTAATATAAATAAACTAACCTATCTTGACAGATAAACTCTTAGACATTTGTTAATTTTTGTCTCAATTCCATAACTATTGCTATTTTGCAAGTGATTTTTGACATTATCATAGCTAATTTCTGCCGTTACAAATCAAGTATAATTAATATTGCTTATTGATTCAAATGTAGCATTTTACGCTCAACAATTTTTATTTGCCTAAAATAATTAGGGAAGTAGGAAATTACGAAAGTTTGATTTTACATACAACTTCATTGATGTGTAATAACAATATGTATCAATGAAAAAATTAGAATATTAATATGTTGTAGCTATAGACTTTGTGAATAATTTAAAAGTTATGTTTTTTCGATTTACAAGTCTACGTGTACATTATCCCGTGAACAATTGATTTTTCTTTTGCATGTTCGGTGAATCGAAGTCATTGACTTTAATTACTAGGAGAAATAGAAAGGATGACATTTAATTTCTTCATTTATTTACAGTGAAAAAGTTTTGTCTTCGATGGATACTACGAATCTTCATAGTTCATTTGGTTCGAAAGGCTATTCTACAACATTTTTATCTCCCGCTACCCTTGGTAAGGGAGGTATAGGGATCGTGCTAAAAATCGCATATCGAGATTTTGCTAAATGTCCACGTTTTGAAGTCCCTAGAATCCAATTTTAACATTTGCACGATGATGTCTGTGTGTATGTGTTCATGTGTGTGTGGATCCTCCACTCTAACTCAAATACTATCATTCAGAAAATTTTGAAACCTTGTATTTCGATTTCGAACTTTTTCTGTATTGGAAAGAGCTCATTAGATTTTGGTGAAAATCGGATAACCGGAAATGGCACTTTACTAGAAGCTCAAAATAGTTTTTCTTCGAAAAATATCTTTAAATGTTATTTTTTCGAGATTAATGTTATTGTAAAATTAAAGATTATTAAATTTTCTATAGATTTGCATTAGTACTTTTTCTATATATTTTATGGATAAATTTATAAAATTATCTATAATTTAAATCTCAGAGCCTACGCTTTAATCAAACAAAATGCAGTTATTCAAATGTATGTAACTGACAGATAAATGTCACTGTCAAAGAACTAATCATTTCAAAATAATATTAGTAACGTTTTAAAAAGAAAAAAGTAAATAGAACAATAGAAAAGGAATTCGATTCAGCATAAGTAAATATGTAGGTATGTATTTAGATTAATAAAAATTAACAATTCAAAAAAATGTTTAAGCTAATTCTCATTTTTGGATTAGTGAATTCTATTTAAAATTTAATCTGCATTTTATTATAGCTCCGGTGGCTCAATGGTTACAGCAACGCCTCATGTCAGGAGTGCCCTCGGGGTTCTGGGTTCGAATCCCACTAAGACATGGATGTGTGTGAATGTGAACCCACTCTGTAATTGGGATTTAATCCTGTTGAGGGGTTTAAAAAAAGGTAGTAACTTGGATTAGATTAGACTATATTTTAAGAAATAAAGTGTCAAAATTAGAATAAAATTCGCTAATCCAAATATAAGGATTAACTTATGCCCGGTTGCAGAAACGTTAATCAACTCGTTGTTCGGTTAGCGGTTCATCAAAACGAACAAATGCAATACGATTTTTGACAGCAATGATTTAAATGTCATAAGAACAAGGAAACTGATTCGAATTTGTTCGATTTGATGAATCGTTAATCGAACAATGCGTTGATGAACGTTTGTGCAACCGGGCATTAATCCTTTTTGTGACTCGGGCTGTAGGTAATGGCGGGAGGTATTGTGTTGGCCACACCAGATTTATTTGAAGATTTCTTGCCTAAAATTATTAGGGATGCAGGAAATTATGAAAGTTTGATTTTACATACAACTTCATTGATGTCTAATATCAATGAAAAAATTAGAATATTAATATGTTTTAACCACAGACTTTGCGAATAATTTAAAAATTATTTTTTTTTCGATTTAATAACTAGAATTGTACAAGTCTACGTGTACATTATCCCGTGAACATTTTTTTTCTTTTGCATGTTCGGCAAATCGAAGTCATTGACTTTAATTACTAGGAGAAATAGAAAGGATGACATTTAATTTCTTCATTTATTTACAGTGAAAAAGTTCTGTCTTCGATGGATACTACGAATCTTCATAGTTAATTTGGTTCGAAAGGCTTTTCTACAACATTTTTTAATTTTACTTTTTTTGTGTTAAATATGACGCGTGAAATGAAAATTGTCGGCCATATGAAATTTGCTATTCGTGGGTTAACCTGTGCAAATCGGTGAGTTATTTTTTGACCCGAGGTCAGCTGTCAAACAGGCTGGTAACTCTCTGTGTATGTAGCCCTGGAATAGCGTAATTCGAGGGTTAACCCACTTTCATACAATCCACCCTTAATCACAAGATTAAAAAGTTCTACACCAATATCATTTTATATGAACATCATTATAATTAAAAATAACACCTAATATAAACAAAACCACTCCGTAAATAACCCAAACAATATGCAAATTATATTTACTTAGGCCCCATCCCATTCCTACAAATTAGAAACCAATTGGTTCCATCAGGTAGGCGCTGATGGTTTCCATTTGTTTAGCGCACGCTTCGCTAACCCCACATTCGACAATATATGCAAATCATCCTGTGTCCTGAATATTAATCGAGGAAGGGACAACGCAGGAACGCTTGTGCAGGGTATGGCTATACATACGGCAATTAATAAGGGTCCCGCAGGGCCCAAAAGCGAATAGTAAGAAGGGGATTACGTGTGGTGCGGATAGTGGTAAATGTAGGATAAAGATGGTGAAACATGCTGGAATAGATGTAGTAGGATATTGGTGGAAATAGTTGTGCATTGACAAAAATCAGACATTTTTCTGAAGTTAATATTTTATGAAAATATTGGTTACTTGTATACAGGACCTAATAAAACAACCCTCGACGCTATTCAAATAGCATTTATGTAATAAGTTGCGAAAGAAATGTGTTTTAAGCACGCGACGTGAAAATTATCCTACGAGTTGGATAACACGTCTAGTGCTTAAAACACGATTTCGCAACGTATTCCATACAAGATTTTTTATACTAGCGTTTTAAAACAGATTATTTATATTTATTCTCAAATGTCAACATTTTGAATTTTTCAAAATTTAAAAGTAGGCAGGCATCAGTTTCATCTTTTTGTTGCTATGGGATTCAATATGTTGTTTAATAAAAATTGATGTCAACGTGCTCGGTGTATAATTATTCTTGAGAATTTTTGGTAATAAATTTACTTAAAATGAGTGACTCAGAGATTGATTGAAAATGGTGCAGAGGCTGCATTGGCTACACTGGTTCCAGGAAAATCAAAAAAATTGTAAGAAGGAACTTACAAAAAATTTGACAGTTGGTGTGCGGAGAAAAACGTTGGGCACATTACAGAAAAGGTAGTTTTAGCCTATTTTTCGAAATTATTATTTATTTATAAGCCATCCACTTTATGGAGTAATTACTCTATGCTCCGAACTATGATATACCTTAATAAGAATGTGGATATAAGTAAATTTACCAATCTTATTGCATTCTTAAAAAGAAAAGCTAGTGGATATAAGCCTAAAAAATCAAAAATATTCACTAAGCAAGAGATAGTTCGTTTCATGAAGGAAGCTGATGACAAGGATTATTTATTGGCAAAGGTTGTGTTAATTGTTGGAATCTATGGGGCATGTCGCCGGGAGGAACTTACGTTTTTACGTGTAGGAGATATTGAAGATTCTACTTCTTTCATAAAAATTAATATTCCAAATACTAAAACGAATATTTAACGTTTTTTTATGATAACTGAAGGGTTTATCGATGGAATCAACTGTTTAGCAATGTTTCGCAAGTACGCACAACTTCGACTTACTCCATAATGAACATCAACGGTTTTTTCTAACCTACAGAAATTTTAAGTGTTGCACGCTTCCTGTAGGTATAAATACCATAGGTGGTATACCTAAAAAAATTGCAGAGTTCCTCGGCCTCCCAAATGCTAAAGAATATACCGGGCATTGCTTTCGGCGGTGTTCTGCAACATTTTTGGCTGATTCGGGAGCAGACATTACAGTGCTCAAGCGACATGGAGGGTGTCGTTCAAGTTCTGTTGCTGAAGGCTACGTTGAAAATTCTTTGGAAAATAAGAAAGAAATTTCACGAAGAATTTTGGGAGAAAAACAAACAGCAATTAAAAAAATAAAAATTATCGACAAAGAATCAGAATCCAGCAGCACATCTACTTCAGTTTCTACCCACATTGAAGTTAACCAAGAAGAAGTATTAAGAACGGCATCAAATGTTCAATTTAGTAATTTAAGTAATTGCGTTGTAAATATTTATCATAAATAAACAGTTATAATAGGTATTTAGTACTTTTACGCATTAAACTGTCATTTTTAAGCACTAGTACTTAAAAGTACTTCATTTACCAAATAAATAACTTTTTATAAACTTTTCTAAATTATAGTTCAGGAATAATATTTCAACTTTGTTATTTTTGTTAGTCAAAATTCTGTTTAGAAATAATTATCATTTGTTCCCACAGCGGTTTGTTGAGTCTAACTGTCAGAATACTTTGACAGTTATGTGTTGACAATTAAGTATTTAAATTATTACAAGCTTATGTGCAAGGTTGATAGTTTGTAATAGATGTCACGCCGAGAAGACGTCTGTACTAAAATAGTAAACATGTAAGAGATTTGAATCGCGTTCCGCGAACGCGAGTATTTTATCTTGATGATACATTGGCATCTTTACTAATTTGTTTAATTATGTATTCTGTTATGTTTAGTTTAATTAATAATAATAAGTTGTAATCATGTATATAAAACTTTAGATAAATCTCAATGAAATCCGTGTCCATAAATCTAAGTGTTAATCAGCATCCCTCATCTGTCAACAAGTGTGAAGTGAAAGTGGAAGTCCTTCCTTTTCACCAAGTCGTGGACGCCTATCATCCAAGCGTCTACCAGTTAGTGTCATCGTTGGAAAACAAGTAAGCACAAATCATCAGTTTTTTAAATCCCCCTCGTGTTACATCAGTTTGTAAAAAGACCGATTAATTGGTATTTGATAAGCTTCCTATATAGAAATAATATACAATTTTTATTAGTAAATTAATTAGTAAAAATATACTGACACAAATTTATAAAAACGTAAAGGAGATATTTTCGTGTAAAAGAAAAACGCGCGCAACAGTCTGCTAGTAAAATTTTGAATTTATCTCTCCTCTATAGATCTTCCTAGCAACGCTTCCTGCTCTGAAGTTGGAATGATTTGTAGGAATATTCATACACATATATTTTTTTTGACACAAAAGAACGATCATTGATGTACTACCAGAAGAAGTAGGCACCGATAGAACGTATCTGTAAATACCAAACTTTTCTTCCTAGAAGTCCAGTTTTGATGTCATTAAGGAAAGTTGCGGGTCACGTGACTATCAGATGGTTTTGATCACTCTGTATTTGCTTTAGCGATTTGCTACGGTAAAAGAACTTCAACTGATCTTGAAAAATTAATTGAGAACTAAAACGGTAGATCTCTATCGCATACAGTCTTTTCGACTCTTTTTTAGCAAACAGTTATTAACGCGCTATTGTAATATGTTTTACGGACAGTTTTATGAAACGAACTATAATAACATATCGACATCCTTAACGATTTTAAAATTTCTATTATCAATAATGTTAGCAACAATGTTATGAACATGGTAATGGAAAAAGGAACAAATGTTATTATATTAAATAAGAAGTTGTTATTTTTAAAAATGAAAAAGGTTCATATGGGGTCTCGTGGCCGCATGCCTGAGTGTCTGGTCGCGAATCTGGGGAACTCACTAGCGATTTATGAACAGCTTTATTTGTTATTGATTCAAATCACAATTGTTATCGTTATTATTAGAAAGTGTTGGATTAACAAATAAATAATTTATTATCCAGCTTATTATCAATACCTACTTAGAATTAATATAGATATTCATATACTACATATTTTGTAGTAGTATTTACGAGTATTATTATTTGTAGTATATTTAGTTTGATGTTTGTATTGATTACTACATTCCTCGTATGGTCATATGCTTGTATTTGTATATTTACGTGTACGTGTACATTACGAACCATAGTAATTAATCATTCATAAACTGTAAATAATATACAGTTAAATATTTACTTACGTATTTATATTCGTCGTTAAATTTTCTAGGAAGTAAATATCGATGGTACTTTAATACTTTCATATAAAAATTTAAATACTAATTTAATATACTATAAATTAATCGTGTGAAAATAATTGAGATACATATACTTTGTTGTTAAAAAAATATTTATATGCTGCCGTGTCATAACGATAACGTTATAGTCCTCAATTTGAGTACTTTAATGACATTCATTATAGGCCATGGACCATAATGAACCCATTAGAGTACTAAGTACCATAATGAGCTATAGTAACGAGGTTCTTGTTTACAATCAAATCAAAAAGAGCATACCTGATTTTTCAGATTTTTTTTTTTTTTTGTTCAATATTAAATACTTTTTACCTTCCGTCACCTTTAGGTTTCAAGTTAAGACAAATAACTTGAATATTAAGTCAAGCCGTGAAACTCTACTCCTTGAGTAGACGAATAAATTCTGTAAATAAATTTATGTTCTATTTCTAACGACAAGGGAGATATCGGAGACGGTCATTTCAAAGACTCACCTATATAATATAGGCGATTCAAATTAACTTTTCCCGCAACTTTCAACACGTGACATGACGTCACAACGAGTATGTATGCATTAAAGTTTGTATGTGTATTGCTGTTTTAATACATATATTTAATGAATTAATAGTTTATTACTAATGAGACTGTTAATAAAGAATGTGTTTATTTAAATGCTTCTGCGTGCAGCAGAAATTTTTGTGAGGATGATGAAATATTTAATTCTGACATATGCTAGCATATGGTAAAACACAATCAGATGACAAAAATTAAACACTTTTCTTTGGATTATGCCCACAAATCAGCGGCGTAAATAAATATCCGCATGAAATTACTGGAAAATTGATAAATTCTGGCTCACTAGCAATAAAAAGCATCTTGTTCCTGTAAGGCGGGAAACTAACCTAAATATAAAACCTAAATATAAATACATAATAAAATAATTGAATATATTTATATTGTTTTAGAGCTACCAACACATGCGTAATATTCGATATAAAAATATAAGGAACAAACATTGAATTTGTAACTCGTTTTCCAATTAACAGTTTAATCTACCATGCTTTGGGTCCAAATCATTTCTTCGATGCCATATTTATTTATAAATTTAACGTTTTGGAAATATGTGAAAACGAAGGGTGGGATATCTCGATTTTTAGGAATGACATTTCGGAACACAACAGTACAATTGATTTCGTTGGTTTTGGTGAAAATTCCATATTTCTACAATATTTACAAATATATAATTAACCCTTAAACGATCTAATATTGCATTCATGTTGTTTTTAACTTATTTATAGCAAATTTATGTCATTATTTTAACAAGCAACTACAAACATTATACTTAACCTTATTTCTCTAAAAATATACAATGTCTCAACATACTAGGAATACTCGCGAATTTTATTGTATAATTAAACAGAGGAAGTGTTTACAATCATCACCAATAAATATAAATTTAAATACTTGCTGAATTTTTAAAATCTCGTCTAAAATTCTAACGTTACTTCTTACGGAGTGTAAGAAACTATACTTGTTGTGACGTCACATAATTAGTGCGATGTTTGGTCACCAGATAGAGTCCGCTCAACTTGAATCGCGTATAGTATATAAAACCGGATCCTTCATTATTTTAAATTTTTATTTATGAAATTTCATCTAAATTGAAAGTGATCTATACTTCTAGGAAGTCTTAATTGTTATTTATTAAGCCGTAATATTTTTTTTTCTATTTTCGTTCTTTAATATGTACTTTATGAAACCCATTTGCATATCATAAAGTACTTAATTTTGACATCCAAATGAGTTTTATAAAGTACATATTAAACAACCAAAATTGAAATTCCTGGACATGAAATAACGTATATTTTTTGAAAAAATGACCAAAATAGAAAAAATAGTATAAAATACACGTTTCATAAGACAGTTCACTGCACTTGTCCTTTTAGAAAACTCGCGGCAAGCCGCTCGTTTCTAAGAATAACGCGTGCGCTAAAATCATGTCTTATGATACTGAGTATCTGGTCGCGAATCTGGGGAACCGAGTTCGATCCCGACCGACGCCAAATATTTCGAATTTTAAATGGCACAAAATTGACCCCTGTGGTGCACTTTCCACGCCAGCAATGAGTGCCCGTAAGGTGGCGCCTGGTAAACGCCCGCACGGTACAAATATGTCATCATTACCGAAATCTGTGTATAAAACAGATTGGCACACCCAGCAATGGGTAATAAGCCGTGATGATATATTTATTTATTTATGAAACTTATATCTTAATGTTCTATATTAAAATACTATGGTGTGTGATTAGAACACTACGAATAACAAAAAAAGTTAGTAATGTTGATATGTATCTAATTAAATGTATATAACACTTAATTATATAAATTGCGTGAATAATATTCTGTAGGTATTTAACTCACAATTTTCTGCATTACTGATTGAAATACAAAGAAATAAATCTATTTATATACATAAGTACATTTGACCAAGATTCGCGATTTTGTCGATAATAATAATTGGTTACTCTTAATTATAGGGTTGATTAAGCTATGACTAAAATAATAGATTCAGTTATTTTAATAATATCAATGTATTTTTAAATAATAGCCAGTGGCGTACCTAAGTGAAATGGTGCCCAGGGCAAGGGTCGCAATTGCGCCCCCCTGTCAACAATGTAAAATCAAGATTACTTCTTTTTCGCTTTAGTACAGCGAGATATGTGGCATTTGTATTGTTGTTGAAATTACTTAAGAATATCCATATATATTCTTAAGTAACTTCAACCGTGAATGAATTAGCACAATAACAAAATATCTATCAATTATTTTTTTTTTAAATTCCTTCAATATCTCCGAAACACTATACACCTATAGGTCATATAATATTTTTTGATCGTAATGACCCCCGTAATATATGATATATGTTTGTCGGTCGAGTCGCGGAACACTCTGTGTATGTTTATTTGGATATCAAATATTTAGGAACAACATTAAGGTTAATTATGTGTCAGTCGATTATAAGTAGTCAGTCCAATTATCTCTCCTAAGGTGATCTTATGCGCGTTAAAGTTGTTGGAGATCTCCCCTAGTCTCGGTGTTCAGAGAGTCGATGTGCGAAAACATAAGCATATTCGGCGACGGCGAGTGGTACAAGGTACAACGAGGTCTAACAAACACATCCACGAATTTTATCTGCATGATTTTTACATCTGCATCATCCTTGCCTTCACTGATGTAAAGGCATTAATAACGTGCTCGAAATCGCTCTTTTCAGTTTCTTCCCTTTCAACGCTCATCAAAGCAAGATCACTTAATCAATCTTGATCCATGGAGACTCTCAGATAAGTTAAGATCAGATTTAGTTTGTTGAAACATCTTTCACAGCTAGCGATGGAAACTGCAATAGTCAACATTATTGGCATGGCTATTCGAAGATTTTTCGCCGTTGGCGTTTTTTGGTTTCGACATCCCAGTTTTGACAGAGAATCCAATTTCCAGAGCTTCAGTCACCAAAGTTTCTCTTTCATTGCGAAAATAATCTCTTAAACCTTTCAAATCTAAGGCGGCATCATGAAAGTTCCTATTTGTATCTTGCAGTCTTTTTTGAACTCTATCAATAGGAATGAATACTCTCGTCCAAAATTCAAGTAGTCAGAAAATTGAGTGTCAACATACGGTTGTACAATTGCGTAGCATCACTTTTTGTTTCACTCGTTTCATTTACATCATCCATTATAGTCTCGAGAACTTGGAGTATGCCGTCCAGGTAGTTGTTTATGGGCTTCACAGCTTCCACTTTTGCACTCCATATTGTTTTAGACTCGGATTTAATAACTATGGGCACAGCGTTTTTGAGTATTTCCCAGCGTTGAGTAGACGATGAAAAAACAGATAGAGAGCTTCAACAGTTCCGAAAAATGTCAATACGCACAATAATCCACAGTTTTAACACTTCAATTTCTGGCACCCAAGTTACATACGGATACCAAGAGCTTCAAGCGGCGCCCCTTTGGTTCTGGCGCCCAGGGCACCTGCCCTGTTTGCCCCACCCTAGGTACGCCACTGATAATAGCCATGGTAATTAATGTGATAAGGCGAGGGTAAGAGCAATAACAGATAAATAATTTTTTATAAACTTTTCTAAATTATAGTTTCAGTAATCATATTTTAACTCTGTTTATCTATTTTAGTTATAAATGTCAAAATTCAGTTTAGATATTCTTATCGTAATATGATAGTCACGACATTTATTTGTTAGGCTTTAAGTAGAAATTATTTATGTATACGTGCGTGACTTTGAATGCCCTAGCCTATGCACCCTGTACCCCTAAGATAATCCTGTCCTGAAGACAGCGCTTTGTTTTAGAGAGTCTAGATAAATCCGTCGCGTCGTGAAGACGTTAGTGGTTTCGATATGAATTGTGTTTTAGTTTTGGAGCGCGTGCTAAACGCCCGCCCGCTGCATTACGGAATGTAACATGTTAGGCTTAGTTGTATTAGTAATTGTGTTAGTATTGTCCGTAAATCCGTAATGTTCATCAGGTGTAAAGTGTAAGAGTATGTGTGTTTCGTCCTTATCACCAGTCAGTCAGTGTGTCATCGTTGAAATACGCATTAAGAAGCATTAGTATCATCATCAGCTTAGGAGACCCCCTCGTGTTACATTAATTAGATAAGCTGACTAAAATTTTGAGTAAATGTTAATGTTTTTTATACGTATTTTATCTCGTATTTTATTTTACCTTATTTGTTGAACTTTTAGCTTGAATATACAAATACGAGTACAGTGTATGTAGTAATAGGTGAATCAATTCATAATTTATTATATAATTAGTCATTTAAATACATATGTGTAAATATTTTCGAATTCTCAACAGATATTGTCAGTATTTATAATGTTATTCTCAACTTCACCTTGTTTTTCGTTTCTTTTAATTTGATATACAATTTTTTGTCTCATATACTGATTACGCTTCTATAATAAAAGCGCGTTATTACATTATTTGAATTAGAAATTATGCGCATCTTTTAACAAAAGTGCATTCAGCATACCCTGATTATAAATGATCCTTAATTAATCATTAATTCCATTATAAAAGGTCCACTTGCCGAACGCTCTTTTATAATAAAAGCGAACAATTGCCTTACTCCCTCCGAATTTATTTTTGCCTGCAAGAATTTCCAAAAAAAATCCAAAATAAGAATACGCGAGAGAATACGCTACTAGCGGCAGAATTCTGAACTAAACGTAAGGTACATTCCGGGCCGTAACTAGGGTGGGGTGAGCGGGGCTCTTGCCCAGGGCGCAGCTGTTTATAGGGCGCAAAAATAAGTTCTTCATTTGATAATTCTCAGAAAAATTCTTAAGTATAAGCCAAGCAGTCTCTTGGATTTCTTATTGCACACTTTGCGAATTAATACTGTATTTCTGTGCACTGTGACTTAGAGGTGGGCGCGTGATTAACTTTTTGTTCACGATCACGCACGAACTAAAAATGTAATCACGACCAATCACGCACGACTTTTTATGTTTGATTCACGATCACTAACGCTCACGATTTTATTTTGGCACTCACGCCCGATCACGCCCGGCAGGTCACGTTCGTGGCACGTAATTGTTTCTATGTACATTTAAGCCTGTTTAACAGTCATAAATAGTTATCAAATTTGTTAACAAATTGGTAATAAGTTAGGTAACAGATTGTTTATGGACAAATAGGTTGTACTATTCCATCACAAATATCATTATAATTGGTAACAAATTTGTTAACAAAATTATGATCGTGTCAAACGGGCTTAAAGATTTATATATCTTTAGTGAAATCGGAGCAACTGTGTATAAAATTTTGGGTACGACCATAACACTATTTTTATGCAAAAAAATACTGTTGATGACATCCCAGATAGCACAAATCTTCTCAGAATATTCTGAGAAAGTCCTATATATGTCTTCTATATTCCAAATATCTCAGGAATGTCCTAAAAATATTACGAATATATTGGTATATTACTGTAATATTCAAGCTAGAATATTCTATGATTATTTATTTTAATATGATCAGGATATTCTTATATTATTCCAGAATATATGGGAATATTTCAAGTATATATCATTGAGAATATTCTCCGCACAATATATTAAAATCAATTTTGGAGGGAGTATTTATTTTGGAGCTATTTTTGCGTTCTTAATGCGAGATAGGCTTAATATTTATATATAATTATTGTGTTACATTTCACATTATTTACGTTAATAGTGTTTTATCTATCACCATGCTGACTTGTTCCTCAGTTTTGGTTTGAAATAGTGGTGCTAAACCAAGTAAAGCTGTTAGATTTACAATAATTTGCGTGCGTTTTTAAACAATACCCAACTATAAAAATTTTATTTTTCATTTCCACGGTAATTTCATAAATATTAGTGTACCTACAACAAATAATTATTCTATATTTCTTTCATGCTTATTTCCTCATATTTGTATTTTTTCTACGTTATGGTTTATTTGTATCATTCGTCGTTGCTAAGGTAACAATACATGCATACTCACTCCTAAACGTTAGTAACTTTTGTTTATTAATCAGCTCATATTAGAAGGGTTTCAATAATTTGGGATAAGAAACAAGCAAGTACATTATATTTACATATTATATGCTGTATAAACTGCATCACTATTTGGCATTTATATTATTTGCTGATTAGATTTTTGTAAACAATACCCAAACATAAATTTTAGTATTTATTATCACGGCAATTTTAAAAATATTTGTGTAACTACTATAAATAATTATTCTACTATTTATTTAATGTTTATTTCATCATATTTGAATTGGTTCGATTTGTTTGTATCGTTCGTTGTTGCTATGGTAACATCCATGGTTTGTAGTCTGTAGCTTCTGCATCTCATATCTCATCTGTAGCCCGCCCGAGACACAGCGTTTGTTGATTACTCAGCACAAATCACAAATTTAGACACTAACACTCTGACTACCCAGTAATAATTTGGGATAAAAAAAGTAAGTACATTGCGTTTATATATATACTGTATAAACTGCATAACTGTTTGTATAATCTGTTGATTAGGTATTCTATACCATGTCCAAATATAGAAAAAAAAAACTGTTTATGTCTGCAAGATGGCATAGGATTAAATGAACAAGAGAAACTGAAGTAAGTAATTTTACCATTTTACTATATTTATAGCCTTTGGCAATAATTGAATGCACTAATTTTTATATCCTTATTTTAGACTAGCGACCCGAGAGCAAAAACTTAATGCCCATCAAAATTAGCGACATAATCTTGAGAAATTAATTTTTCAAGAAGGTGAAGTATACTCTCTGTAATTATATACAAATTCGTATTAACATATTTTTCAATTTTAGATATAAATATACGTGTGTAGATCGTGACACTACTACTGCAATATGTATGTATATTTATTAGCCACAAAAACATTGAACTTAGATGTCTACCTCTGGGAGTTCCATGGAAAAGTAAAAAAATACACTTTTTTATATGAGTGCACGAAACACGAATGTAATTTTTATTTTTAATGAATATATGTATATCTATAAATGTGTAGACTTTTCATTATCTCCCATATAATATCCTAGAATATTCCAGTGAATATATTATGAAGGAATGAGGAATATGTTTGTTTATTTCCCAGAATATACATGAAATATTCCATAGGATATTGTGCGGATCATCAGGGAATATTTTTTTTCGAGACATCAACATATTCCTGGAATATTCTCTATATATTCCAGAACATAAATAGGTAATTCCTGGAATATTCAAATATTCTTAGAAAATATTCATAGCATATTCATGGTATATTTTTGTGCTATCTGGGATATTTGAACATAATAAAAATAACAAGAATGTAAAGTAACAAATGGAAATTGACAATTTTGTAAATAAAAATAGAAGAAAACTTGTACTCACGCCCGATTAAATTTCAATCGCGCCTGATCACGCACGATAATTTTTTAGTGCCTCACGTTCACGCCCAGTCACGACGCAAAAATTGAATTATATTCACGATCACGCGGGTCACGTCGTGACCCATCGTGACCCGAAAAAATCACGGCCGCGCCCACCTCTACTGTGACTTTTAAAGTTCGCGCGCAAGACACCGCCAGCGCGTGACAGATGAAACAAATTCAAGTTTGGATTGTATTATGATTATTTATTTTACCTTGTAGAACCCATATCTCAGTTTTTTCATACTTCTCAGACAAGTGTCTTTAAAGATCGATCTGCCAATCACATTTGCCCATTGGACAGGCAAATCTGGGATAGACACTCGGCGATCTTCTATAATAATCATCGAAAAACGCCCAGTTTTAACGTTTGCCTCAATATTTCCGATATTTTTAAACTGCAAAAATAAGTTTCTCGTCGTTCCTGACGAATACTTAAGTTTTTTACGATTTTTTGTCCAGAAAGCCTAGCTTATGCGCAATAATAATAGAATTTCGTATATTTAAGGATAAAGACTTTCCGCCATCCTACTTTTTTAACAATCGTACTGCATTGACATGTCAACAATAAGTTTTAATTGGTTTCTTAATGCAAAATCAATAATATATTTGAAGGAAAAAAACGCATCTTTGTGATGATCAAGATATAAACATTTAATTCTAATTCTGCGTTCCAGTTATGGTCCAATTGATATGCGTTATTTTGTTTTTTATAATTATTGTAATTGAAATATACATTAAATACTGTTAATTAATACTAAAACTATATAGTCCATTCGCCAAGACGAGAGAATATGGAACTAAGACGAGAGAATATGGAACTAATTCTTGAACAGATATAAATCGTTATGCTGGTCAAAAGAGGATAATATTGGAGCCGAAATTACTTTTTTATGTAGTTATATTTTTTAAATAATACTTTGCTAAAAATAAAGTGGAAAGGGCGCAATTTTATATTCCGCCCCAGGCGCAAGAATAGCTAGTTACGGCCCTGGGCACATTTGTAACATTTACATTGAACATTGAAATAAAAAATTTCATTTATCATAACTTAACTAAAAGAATTTTAATAATAATTAATAAATCTTTACTTTTCATTTAAAATGAAGACTTTCCAACATTATAAGCGAAGGTAATTTAAATTAAAATTTTAGCTGAAGATTAAAAATTTAACTATATAACTGTAACACAAATCGATATATTAATTTCATATCATTTATCAATATTGGATAACATCACTTTTTTGTAAATTACTAATGCATTTTTTTTAGACATTTTATTTAATAAAACGTAACATCCTTAGGACTTAAATTCGTTTAAATTTTTTTCAGTTTTTATGAATTGTTGGTAAAAGTAACTATTATTTCATTTTACATAAAAAAATAAAATGGTTTACAAAACATATCTTGCTATGTGTCATTAGAATGACAAAATGTCTGTAATATTAATAAAAATTGGCGATAATTTACGTTAGTTATTATTTGTATCATAATTTAACTAAATAAAACAAAATGAAAGTGGGTGCGTCAACTTCATTGAGACGTGGCTCGTAACTGTTTTTTTAATAATGTATATAAAATACTGTTAAAATTATAAGAAATTACACTTATTATAGATTTATGACGTGACATTTTCACTGCTACTATAGTCCGTTCGCCGAAACGAGAGAAATTGTAACTAACCCGGGATCTGAACCAAGTCTTTCTTATTGGTCGATGATGAAAAATTTGAAGATTCAACGTCAAATTTGTCATCATTGACCCTGGATCCCGGGTTAGTTCCAATTTCTCTCGTTCCGGCCAACAGACTATAATACTCCCTTCGCTGAAAAAACAGAATGTGGAACTAATTCTTGAACAGAAACAAGTCATTCTGTTGGTCGAAAGAGGATAATTTTTTAGCCGAACTGAATTAGTTCAACATTCTCTCGTTCCAGCGAACAGGGTACAAAAATGAAAATAATTGTTTTATTTTAAATAGAATAATAACCGCTAATAGAAAGGTAAGTTCCTGTTTCAATTACGAACAATAAGCAAGGTAAGAGAAATACAATTTATTAGTAGTTTGTCACAAAAAAAAAAACTACTAAATGGGAAAACATGGCACATGTTTTCCCATTTAGTAGTAATAGGAAACTAAGATTTCATCTTTTTCCTAAAATTAATATTTAAAAATCTGGTGTGGCCAACACAATACCTCCTGCCATTTACAGCCCAAGTCACAAAAACGATTAAGTTTTTTGGATTAGCGAATTTTACTCTAATTTTGACAGTTTATTTCTTAAAATATAGTCTAATCTAATCCAAGTAACTACCTTTTGTTTAAACCTCTCAACAGGATTAAATCCTAATTATACAGAGTGGGTTCACATTCACACACATCCATGCCTGAGTGGGATTCAAACCCAAAGCCCCGAGGGCACTCATCATGAGGCGTTGCTCTAACCATTGAGCCACCGGAACTATAATAAAATGAAGATTAAATTTTAAATACCGGGATAGAATAGAATTCACTAATCCAAAAAAGAGGATTAGCTTAAATATTTTTGGGAATCGTTAATTTTTATTAATCTAAATACATACATTACTTATGCTGGAAACTTTTTCCTTTTTAAAACAATACTAATATTATTTGAAATGAATAGTTCTTTGATAGTGACATTTATCTGTCAGTTACATACATTTGAATAACTGCGTTTTGTTTGTTTAAAGCTTAGATTCTGGGATTTAAATTACAGATAATTTTATAAATATATCCATAAAATATATAGAAAAAGTATTAATGCAAATCTATATAAAATTTAATAATCTTTAATTTTTATAATAACATCAACCCTGAAAAAATAACATTTAAAGGTATTTCTCGAAGAAAAACTATTTTGAGCTTCTTGTAAAGTGCCATTTCCGGTTATTCGATTTTCACCAAAATCTAATGCGCTCTTTCAAATACAGAAAAAGTTCGAAATACAAGATTTCAAAATATTCTGAATGATAGTATATGAGTTAGAGTGGAGGATCCACACACACACATACACACAGACATCATCGTGAAAATGTTATAATTGGATTCTAGGGACCTTAAAACGTGCTCATTTACCAAAATCCCGATATGCGATTTTTAGCATGATCCCTATACCTCCCTTACCAAGGGTAGCGGGAGGTAAAAAACCAATATGAACTAAATTAAAATAATTAATGGCCGGTTTTATAAACGTCCAAGTAAATTTACTTCCAGAGTAAATTTATTCCATTGAACAAATGCAACGCAATTTTTTGACAGCAATAATTTTAATGTCATAAGAACATAAAAACTGATTCGAATTTGTTCATGGGAATAAAACCGGCCATTAAATTAATAAAAAACACTAAACTAAAATACAAAATAACACATGAAACCAAGAAAATTACTTTGATAGCAATGCTACTCTTATGGAACCTAGCGAAAAGTGTACCTTTGGTCATGAGTTTGACATATGTTGTCAATGCCATCTCTCGATAATTTGGACGCCCCGGATTTACATTTACAATGGGGACAGGTACTCATTTTTCATTTTTTTCTGAATGAATAAAATGATGAATTTTAGCGTTTGCAATAGTGTGTTCAAAAACATTACTAACTCGGAGTAGGCTATGTACAAAGAAATGTATGTCAATTTAAAAATACTTAATTAAATGTCAATTTGACATGAGGTACTATCAAATATGTTATCTAAAGAAATCAAAGTTTTTCTTCTTGAATCTTATTTTAGAAATTGAAACAAATTAGAAAACGGCGAATGTCAATACACTGTACTGTATCCTTCTTTATTGTTTTTCTCCTTAAAATTACATTTCAAGATCAATTTTGACATCTTGACTTTTGAATTGAATAATGATCAGACTTACGTTTCTTTGTTCATAGCCTACTCCGAGTTAGGAATAACACACTGTGATTTCGAAATGTGTATTCGCAATTGTAGATTTAAAAAATCCCTCTAGTGGCGCAAATCAGTACTACGAAAAGCAATCGTACAAGCGCCATATTAAATAAGTGACAGCTGAGTTTGTAGTGTAGTAATTAATAATTAAATATTTTAACTTATCGCCTTCATATAAATAAGTTTTTAAACTCGGTTTGTATACAAAGTCAACGAAACACAGTGAACAATGTGAACTGCCATATGTCAAAACCCATCGTATGGCGGCCATCTTGTTTTGAAAATCAGCGCCTCTATCGTTAATTTCGATTGCGAATAGTTTTAGAAATTATTATTTTTTAATTACCTAATGAATTTGACTTCATTCCTTTAATTTTACTTCGCCTACTGACTATACTCTGTTCCATTTAAGCCATTCAGTAGATGGCACTGGCAACAGCGCAAATCTGAAGTAGCCGAAATTACATTGGGTAAACTTGTCTCTAATTTCAGCCAATCAGAGAGGTCAAAACTATTCCCTATGCTCCGCAATACTGAATGGCTTAAATGGAACAAGGTATAAAGTTGTTTACATCTGTCAATGTCATTAATTCTGCCAAAAATTGATGTGGAAATGTGTTAACTAGTCATAGCTGTCACTTTCAGAAAACTATAGTTGTACCGTTGTACTGTACCCACGGTTGTACCTTGTCAACGGAAAAATCTGTTATAAAGATTTTGAATAAATATGTTTGATTTTAATAAAAATGATGTTTCATACATCTTCATCTAGCAGAATTACATATAAATATATGAATTTTATATTCACAAGTTTTGAATCTCGTTTTGAATAATACAAAATTATATTCTTTTCTTTTGGTAGACTATAACAAAATTGAAGTTGTGAGTCATATCGTTATAGCTCTAATAGTTTTTATTAAAATTATGAATGAAAAGTTTAATATTTAAAAAATATTTTGGTACAAACAGGACCTCATTTCAATTAATAATTTTAATCGTATAAATAAATTGCATTTGATATGGGCCGTAGCTTTTTCCAAGGCTTCTTGTAAATACACTAAAAAGTAGATAGTAACCATCACCATCCCTCACGACAAAGTTTGGCCTTCTTGATATGTATATGGAATCTTATAGGAATTTTTCAGTTACAACAAATTTTACAATACTCGTTTCTCCTCGCATACACTGATCGGCTGATTTGCAGTTAAGTATTTCGCTTTGAAATTCTTTCATGGCAATACAACACAATTTTTAACAAAATTTCCAATTTCATAAATGCAGACAATGGTTATTGTTCTATTTTTCACAAAATTCAGTGTTTCTCTTGTTAACATTTTTGATCTTAAGAAACTCAAATATCAGTCAATTATTATATCAGTTGTTTGTTTATCATGTTAAGATACAAATAAGATTACTTTTTTAAATGTTCGAAGCTTGATATGGATTTAAAAATGTACCTGTACCATTAGCCCAATAAAATTAGATTTTTCAAGGGAAAAAAAATACCGGAGTTTTAAAACTTGGCACAATTCCTTGATGTCTACTGCACAACATAGTAAAAGTCAGTGTGGGTGGGTGGTGAGTGGTTTTCACGATTTTTGCAAAAATCTCCGAAACTATAGGTCCTAGTGAAAAACACTTTATATATGTACATAGTTAAAGTAGATAAAATTTCCTACAAAATGTCTTATTCATTTTTACCTCTCGCTAAGAGAGGTATTGTATTCATGCTAAAAATCGCATATCCAGATTTTAATGAATAAGCACGTTTTAAGGTCCCTAGTATCCGATTATAACATTTTTACGATGATGTCCGTATGTGTGTGTGTGTGGGGATGTGTGTGTGTGTGTGTGTGTGTGTGGATGTTGGATTCACTATATCTCAAATACTATGAGACTTAAGACATTTTTAACTACGGATTCCTCAATCTAACAATAATGGGAAGAGTCCACTCAGTTTTGGTAACAATTGGACAACCGGAAGTAGTAGTTACAAGAAAAAAATCGTCTAAATATTATTTATCGAAAATTTATGTAAATACTTATATTAAAGAACGTTAAATTCTTTATTCGATAAATATAAATTCATTATTATATCTTCTATAGATTTAGAGATAAAGAAAGGCATATAAAATAATTTGATGTAAAAAATCTCAGATCAAACTACTACAAGGCAAGAAATTCAAATGTTTGTAATTGACATATAAATGTCACTGTCAAAAATATTTGTATGCCTCTGTCAAAAATATTTGTATATTATTATGAAGATTATGAAAATAAAAAAAAGTCAACAACGCAAAAGATATACTTAAAAAAGAATATAAAAGGAATTTGCGAAAAAATGACGAATATAAAGAAAAAGAAAAGGAAAGTAGAAAAAGAAAATTTCAGGATATTGTATATAAAGAAAATGTAAGTATTGTACACAATTTATTTTAAAATATCCCATCGATTTTGCAAATATGTGTGAGAATTATTTTGTAGTGAAACATGAATATATGTATTTGTATTAAAAATATTTTTCGTTTTATGCGTACAACCAGGTAAAATATCTGGCGAGAGATTATGTGTTGGCCACATCAGATTTTTTTGTAGGATTAATAGTTTCGAAGATTCAAGGCGGACAAAATAACGATGTTTTTCAAGTTATTTATTGGAGATTTTTCGTCACAATACATAGCCAATAGCTTAGCGAACAATATTTTTTACTAAATAGTTAATATATAATTATGTTTATATACCGGGTGTAACACGAAAAGCGGGCCACATTTTCAAAACTGCGGTATTTTTTTCCTCGATCAGCTTCTATTGATCTAATTTGAGTGGGCTAAGGGCCGCTCCGTGCGGTTGGGCAGATTGTGCCCCGCACAAAGGCGCCTGACTATGAGGAGCGCCATTTCAAGACTGTGTATAAAAAATAATAGTAATTTTTTGCAAACTGGGTTTGTAAAGGATTATTATCCTACCAAACCGATATTTTTCTATCATTGTTATATTGAAATAATAATTTTGAAGGTATTGATTACAACAAAGAATATTTTTATTATAGCTCAAGAATATTGATTACAAGAAAGAATCCAACAATGAATTTAGTAGAAAAAAGTAAAATAAATATCCTGCTATACGGATAATTTTTTGGCATTGTTATGTTGTAAACTGTAACTGTAAAAATGTTGATTACAACAAACGATTTTGATTATAACCTAATAATATTGATTACAAGAATGAATCTAACAAAGGAAATTTTATCAATATTTTAAAACTAATATTTTTCGAAGAATAAAAAGTATAGTTCAAACTTTAAATCGTGTGTTAATTTGCAAATTATGTACATGTACATTATGTGGGATGGAGGGGGTGGGCGAGTGCTAAAATATAACTTTGCGCAAATGTTACACTTGCTTACACTTCAAAAATCAAAAAATAATAAATACATATTAATAATGAAATACCTGGCAATGTCATTTAATGTTTTTGTAAATTGAACAAATGAAAATCAAGGAAAAATTAAAATATACGTTATTATTTCATTAGAAATAAAATAAAAAATAATAATACTCATTTTTTTTAAAAAAAACAATAATATTTGTATGAAACATGTTCCATGACCAGTAAATATTTTAATCAATATTATAATTGTCATTATTTTCATACAAAAAGTTTCAATTGAACCTCATGTTGCATTCTTTTATTTAGAAATACAGTTAAAACTTCAAAAAAAGAACAAAAACTTACCAAATATTTCGAACAAGAAAATCCAAGTAACGCATGTCACAATTTCACATTTTTCCACTACACAGAATTAGTTTCAAACTTGCATTGTAATACAACTCTCAACAAAACAAAACTGCATGCAGCCACAGGCACATTCAATTGTTTAAAACAGCTGAAGAACGCATAACCTCAAAAGCCAGACACGTATCATTCAAAACAAACAATGAATTCACCTGTTTTCCCGCACATTTCGAAATATTTCACTTTGTTTATAACAACACTCACTTGTCTTTGAAAAAAGACAAATATTTGCAAGTTTTAAGTAAATTAAACATGCATTATAACCCGCTAATAAATATTTAACGAAGAGTATTTCTTGTGTACGTGAGTATCTTTTGGCACAACGTTTTAAACTGACCGGATCACAGCTGTTAAGAAACCCGTTGCCTTTGTAAACCTTTCTCTTTTTATCTCATTGGTCAGCGGATATCTCTAACTCTTTCTAAAGAGTAAAATACAGTATTTCGTTTACTATACGGCTGGTGTAACGGGCACAGGTATATGTACAGTCAACACAAAAATGAATGAAAGATAATTGACTGATCTAGCAAAAGCACGTGCTTTGTTTAATTGTTTTCTTTTGTTTCTCATTATCATCGTGATCCGTGAAGAAATGATTATATGTTTCATCGTAGCTAGAACTAGTTTTAATTATGTTTTAATTGTCATGACGACAATTAAGTTTCGCTTTTGTTTGTTTATTAAGTTCATAATAATTATTGTACCTGAAATGCATTTACAACAATGTAAAAATAAAATGTGAAATTATGTAAATTGATATTTACGATAAATGTAATTTTCTGATGAAGGTCATGTAAAATGAATCACAATCGTAATAAAAAGTTAAAGTATAATTTATGCAAGTCAGTCAGAAATGGAATTACATCTAGACAGGATTAGATTAGATAGACATGTTATGACATTTGATTCCCATATTTTCTTTCAATTTTTAAAGTAATGGTGAAATGACATAAACTGGTTACAACATAGTTTTTATTTAAAGTTTTATAGATAATATTTTGTAATTTATAAACATATTTAATTTATTTTATTGAATTATTTAAATGCAAATATAAATTTTCTATATAGTAAATAGGCAAATAAAATATATTATTAATTAAAAACAATTTTATTCATAATTATAGATAATGTAACGTTTTTATTTATTTGGGTGAAGTGTAAATATTAATTAAAATAAATGTTTATTAAAACGATAATAGTTATTTGTATATCAAGGCCGCGAAATCACTCTTTAACGTACCGAGAGAAAAATTGTTGCCGAGGCCGCTTGCGGCCGAGGCAAGACAATCTCGAGGGCGCTAAAGGATTTCGCGGACAAGGTGTACACAATATTTTTTGTGCAACCGTAAAAAATATGTAATTACAAATTTTATTAATTTAAAACAGTTTCATTGTAAATAGAAAGTTAGCTTTCAAGGTGGCTATGGGATTAACATTTGATAAACAAAACCATGCAATTCTCAAGTGTCAAAGTGGTTGTTTACCTAATTTCGCGGCCGCTACCATAACAACGGTCGCGAAATTGAATTTCGCGGCCTGTATTGCGGCTGCGAAATGCTTATTTCGCGTCCGGTTGCACAAAAAAAAAATATTAAAAGATAATAACAATGACGATTACTAATATTAAACACTAATTTAGGAATACGAATATAATAGGGGATTCCACCATTTTTTAAATATATTTTCATCTGAACGTATAAGTAAAACTAAGACTATCGTTGAAAATCCGGTGAAAAATTCCTATTAATAAGCGAGATATAGTCCTCTGAAATTTGAAAATATAGATGTGACGTCACGAATATCGGTTTTTATATCAAACTGTTTTTATCGTGGACCTAAATATTTTTGAAATATATGCTATTTCTAAAATATATTTATGAAAAATAAAAGAATATTATTATACTCTACAAGTCTGCATTATTTATAATTGGAAATGTATTTAAATTATTAAGTTTAATGCAAAACATTTATATTAAAATAAAAACGGTTTGAGAATTGCAGTACTGGACTGATAGCCATGCCTCCGCCGTTTGATTTTCTCTACTTCCATTGGTAGTAGGTAGGGTAGGCTCCTCCCCCTAACTGGGTATTCGTTATATATTTACAGGCCGTTTTTGAGTCGCCAATCAAAATAATATAAATGGAATTCATATGAGTGACGAGCTGCTATAACAAAAATCCCCTTATTTCTGAAGAATTTTATTTATATCATTTTATTTCTTTATTAATATTCATTATTAAACATATACTTTCAATATTTTTTACTAATTTCTCTTAATTCAATTGCGCTGTAGTCCCCTATTAACTAGTTAAACACTAACACTATTTATTTATTTGTACAATTAACACGATATTACTATTTATTTATTTCGACTACTTATATCACTATTTATTAATATCAGATTCAACTGTCGGACCTATCGACCTCCACAGCGTCTATATACAGGCCCGGATTAGCATTTCTTTACGCCCTAGGCCAATGTTCATGACTGAACACCCCCCTCCCAGTATATATCGAGTGTCTACTTTTTTATGGACCATAAGAAATATGTTTAATGGTGACAAAGCTTTAATAATGCTTGATTTCATTAATTTTCTTCTATTTTGGTGGCTTTACGAGTCTATAAATTCACTGCAAACATAACGTTAAGAATATCTATAAACGCACTGTTTTTGGAGCTTCAAACATCAAATAGCTGTTAGTCAACAATGAATTTCCATCTGAAAAGTTCAATAAAAAATAATATAAAAGCATGGTTCATAAGGCCTGTACTCGCACTCGTCCTCTGTAAATCTAACCGTGAAACGGCTCGTTTTCCTGTTGCCTTATGAAATTTGTTTTTTTTAATATACCTACTATTATCAGCAGGCCCGGATTATCATTTCTTTACGCCCTAGGCCAAAATTCATGACTGCACACCTTCTCCCCCGTATCCTTTCAATATATACCGAGTTTTAATAATGCTTGATTTCATTAAATTCTTGTTCTATATCGGTGCCTTTATGAGTCTATAAACGCATTGAAAACATCTTAAGAAGGTCTATAAACGTACTGTTTTTGGAACTTTTCGTTTCGAAGTGCTACCAACGTATAACTGATTTTACAAGTCGCATTTATTAAAAATCTAATAGAATTATAAAATTACCCCAAAAGAAAAAATAATATAAAAACATGTTTCATAAGAACTGTGATCGCACTCGGCCTTTGTAAAATTTACCGCGAAGCGGCTCGTTTTCCAAAGTTGGACTCGTGGGTTAACAGATTGCCTTATGAAATTTGTTTTTCAATATACCTACTATTATCAGTCATCAATTACAAGATTACAACTTTTATTTTGCTTCTCTATCTCTCGAATGAAACGCATGTAAACAATAATTTTGTACTTATTAGATGCAGTTTTTACTTCTGAACAGTTTTCGTATTTATACTTTTATTCTAAAATTCATAAGGCAGAAATTACAGTATGAAAATTTTACCATTGTATTTGCTAAGATTCATAACACCCGGCATATAAATATTAGAATTATTTAAAATCTTCGACAACTGTCATAGCTCAACAGGATTTACCAATCACTCTACTATACTGATTTTGTATAATTAAAGCAAATGTGACTGTTTACGTTGTCTATTAACTGCAGGCACTTCTCTCTTTCCGTTTTCCCATTTATTCAACTCCTCGATGTGCGCCCCCTCCGTGCCTACGCCCTAGGCCATGGCATAGGTTGGCCTTATGGGTAATCCGGGCCTGATTATCAGTCATCATAGATACATTTACCATCTTGTTATAAGTAGCTAAAGATTACTGCATTTATTTTGCTTCTCTATATCTCGAACGAAACGCCAGTAAACAATAATTTTGGACACCCAGTATACAAATATTAGAATTGTTTAAAATCTTCGACAACTATCATAGCTCAACAGGATTATCACTTTACTATACTATTCTTATATAATTAAAGTAAATGTGACTGTCTACGTCGTCTGGTAACTGCAGGCACTTTTTGATGTGCGCCCCCTACGAGCCTGCGCCCTAGGCCATGGCCTAGGTTGACCTTATGGGTGATCCGGGCATGTCTATATACTCAACTGACTCAACAGCGTCTGTATATTCAACTGTCCGGACAGAATTCGCTCCTTTCACCCCACTGTCTGTCTGTTTATGTACTAACTGACTGTCTTTCTGACGGACTAACTGTTCTAACTTCCACAGCTTCAGTATCACCTTTGAATATTTAATAACCTACTATTGGTATTATATATTCAAAGGTATCATCGACTGTCTGTATGCCAGAACTCTTCAACACCACGGCCGAGTATCCATTTCCACTCGCCGTTACTGTCCCCGTAATACTCCTCAAAACTACCGAGTATTCACTTCCACAGCTATCCCAGTATACCAGTAACTTCCCGAATATTCCACTCGACACTAATAGTATATTCCGTAACTTAACCACGACCGTGGTTATGGTTTTCTTGTAGTTCACGTGATCAGGTTATGGTTATTGAAAAGTGGTTGCGATTCGGAACATCTTGGTTAATTTGTGTCGGTAAAGCAGGGAACCACCGCATCATTAGAAATAAGTGACAACGTAACTATTTGTCTATTTTATACTAACGTAAATATTATACATATCAGTATATATTAATAATAATTATATGTTTATACAATTTTATTTATTATATTATAAGAAATAAGAAAATGACCACAACAACCACAAAAAATTGTGGTCCCGAAAAGTAACCAAAATTTTCAGGAACTACATTCCGAAATGGAACTTCGATCCTGAAATTATGTTTTGGTTACATTCCGGAACGCTTAACCAGAACCTTGGTCCCCGTGGTTAAGTTACGGAATATAATACTACGAACTGCATACGCACTCCACGATACTGCTGTGCTATGTAACTGTCTTATCTCCCCATGTTTATCTTACTACACACGCCGTATTTTCGTATTACTCTTAGTTACATCCATATGAAGAGCTGATTAGATTTTGGTTATAATTGGTCGACCGGAAGTACCCTCACTTGAAGATTTTAACAGTTTTTCTTGAAAAAACGCTGTTAAATATCATTTTTTCACATTTACTGTTATTATAATATTAATAGTATATTATGACCGACGCCAAATATTTCCAATTTTAAATGGCACAAAAATGACCCCTGTGGTGCACTCTCCACGCCAGCAATGAGTGCCCGTGAGGTGACGCCTGGTAAACGCCCGCACGGTACAAATATGTCATCATCATTACCGATATCTGCATACAAAGCAGATTGGCACACCCAGCAATGGGTAATATGCCATGATGATATATTTTTTTTATTGTTTTATGTTATTAGGAGAAGAAAGCGGTCTTTTTGTGTTGAACCCAGCTATTGCGGCCGAGGCGCCAGCCGAGGCTAGGCAAGCTGGGTAAAACACAAAAAGGGCGTTCTACTCCGAATGACATATACTATTTTTTCTTCAAGTGTTTCAAAGTATTTTTTGACATTTTTTTGGAATTTTTTAATGTAGTGTTTGCAATTTAAGCCAAAGCTGGCTATGTACACTACAAAACAAAAACGACACAACTGCCAAATAACAATTTTCAATATAATGTGTTGCTGTGACAACTGCCGCCGCCAGCGGTGAACTAAGACACTAACATTTTTTTACTAGTACAACAATAACAACATTTTTGTACTAGTAAGACAACGAACATCTTCTATAGTGTGTGTACAGGAGCATAATATGAATATTATAATACGCTTGAAGAAAAAGAATATTTTATTCTCTATACGATATAATTACATGTTATACTACATATTCAATGGATATTGAGTTAAAAAATTATAAAGAAATTAAATTTCATAAAGCAGCCAGCTATGCAATAACACTGCAAACAGTTAATATAAATAAAAAAAATTCTGATAGACAGATGTCAATGTCAAGTGCGATTGACAAAATCTTTGTGTTATAATTTTCCTGCAAATATGGAATCAATTCTAAGAAACTTTCTGTATGGAATTTGTACAAAATACATAGAACTGCATGAGGGAAGGTAATGTACTGGAAATATAGAGTCTTTCGCAAGAAACTGTCTGTATGGAATTTTTATAAAATACATAGAACTGACGGGAGGTAATGTGCTGGCTACATCAGATTTTTTTGTACACTTTTGTGTGAAAAATATTGTGTATAGCATTGATTTTGGACAAATTTAATATCAAATAACGATAACAGGTGTAATAAGGACAATAACAAAAAATATGAAAACACAGCTTTATCCGTTTTTAGGAATGTCATAGACTACGTTTATCTCGACGTTTGAAGCCGCTTGAATTTAGTAAATCCCTTTTCAATCTTCGAAATAAACGATCGAGATTAATATTTCAAGCCGCTTGAAAATGTTAAGTGAAGCCTAGAAAATAACAGGCTTGGACTTATGAAGCGGCTTGACTTCTGTCGAAATAAACAATGAAGCTTCAAATAATAGAACTACGCATGCGCACATTCGCAATATTTGAAGTGATGAAGAAACAAATATTTTTTTAAATGTTTTTGAAAGAAAAGTCAAATAACAACATGACAATTTTTAGATTTTGATGTTATATATCCAGCATGAAATTAAATCATATACCTCTCCCTGTCTGTCTGCATAATCTACTATTTAACTATCTTTTTTTAGTCGATACGAATTTAAAGAAGATTGAAAATAAGTCAATCCTTATTTCAATCCGCTGAGATAAACCAATATGATTTTTCAAGTCATAATATACTTGAAGCCGCTTGAATTGTCGAGATAAACGTAGTCAATATGTTTCTATTCGTACATTTCAGTACTGACGAGCAATCACGGGTCATTTTTATACTATTTGAAAATTGGAAATAATTTTCAAGTTTCAAGTTGGACTTCGGTCGGAATAACACCTGCCCTAACTGGAATAATACTCTTTTGTCTCCCAATCCAACCCTAATAATCTTCTTAGGAAATTGCCTGCTGTGTTCAGGTGTTCTGCATTACAAGAATTGATAATACCTACAAAGACTATAGTAGGAACTGTATAAGAACTGTGCTATTGTTTTCGTTTATAACGAACCGTTTTTGACGGTCCCATGGAGTTCGTTAAAGTGAACATTACTGTATCTTTTCTTTTGACAATAAATTGTTGGAAAGAAGTTTTTAACAATAAAAATATGTGCACCAAATGAGTGCACGCGGTCCGATTTAAAAAAAATATATGTTAAATGTCTTGGGGCCCTACCAAAAACGTTTATTTTACATTTTATTTCCAAAAATGCCACTTAAATTCAGACATTATAGAAGAAAACAGTGTATCAGCCTAAAACAACTAAAATAAATTCTAACCTAAAATTTAAAATGCCGTGGGTAATGTATCGTTCACAACTTTTTGGAGTTTACTATAGCCACATTTGCAAATTTGGAGTTAAAAAAATTCAATAATAAACTAAATAAAATATGCCATTCTTTGATAAAATTAGCAATAATGAGTTTTTTTTATAAATACTATAAAAAAAAATTTTTCAACCCAAGGCTATTTCATATTTTCCAGGAACAAGACCTACTAAACGCCGTATTTAAATATACTGTAGCAGCATCCCTCTTAGACTCACATGACTTGAAATATGGCGCACATGATCGTTAATGAGTTAAAGAATATTTTTATTAGAAAAATAATTAGTTCAAGTGTATTCAAACATAGGTTGTTATAAATCACAATTGATCATGGTGGTATTCAATAGACAGAACTAAAAAAAAATCTAATGTGGTCAGCACATTACCGTCCGTCAATTCTATGTATTTTGTACAAATTTCATACAGAAAGTTCCTTGCAAAAGATTCTATTTCTTGTACATTACCTTCCGGCTGTTGTATTTTATACAAATTCCATACAAAAAGTTTCTAGCAAAAGATCCTATACTCGTATTTCCAGTAAAATTATAACACAAACAAACTATGTCAATGTGGGGTTGCAAAAAAATTAACATATCTTTATTCTTCTGAAATTCACGTTCTACAGTGTTATTAAATATGATTTTCTGTTCAAATTTCTGTATATATTAAGCACAGTGGCAGTTTAAAAATATACTTTTTGAATTGCCGGCAAATTACACTGCCTGTGGCGTCAGAAATACATTAGCCAATGACAAAACTGGAAAGATAAAAAAAAACAAATGTATCATACATCAACGTCAATGATTGCTGTAATGACAACTGTGCGACTAGTGCAGAGTGATTTTTGGTTCTTTAGCATAGTTCTTAATTATTTATTATTATATCATAGCGTTATATTTCACAGTTTAATGCCCAGTATTATAAAAGATGGATAAGTAAAGCACTAGGAAAGTAAAATTTACTCCTGAAATAAAATAGTTTATTTCAGAGATTTTCGCCAAAACAAGAATAAAAATGCTAGCTAAGTAAATTTACAGAATAAATTACTCCACCGATGTTCGAGGAAGTAAATTTTATTTGTAAAATATATTTGACACATGTCAACATTAATTAAATTAAATTCATTATAAATTTCATACCATGTATTATTTTTTACATTTATTTATCTCCAACATGTTTGCTTTGTATATTTCTGAGTAATTTTTCCCCGTTCTCTCTTTTTTCCATTTTAGTTGACCCCTGACACTTTATGACACACACACACACTTTATTTTCTATTTTGACTTTTGGATTTATTTCGTGTTAGGAGCATACAGAATACATATTGTTAAAACATATAAAAAACATTCCAGCGACTCATTATTTGGAATAGATCCTCTTCAGTTGGAAATTGACATTACAGTCAGTAGTGGTCTTAAGAAATATCGTCTACTAATGTTTTATCCTGGATTTATCAATCTCTCTTATGCTCCAGTAGTGCAAAAATTAGCCGGTATAAGAAACCGTAGCCTGAGTGCATCATTTTCCAGCTAAAAAATTAAATGTATTCAATAGTTCTTATTTAATAATAAAAATATTTATATTTACATCAAAATTATTTTTACAACAAAGAAGTTTTGATTTTATGTTTTTATCTTTTCTTGAGACAACCATTTCATTCTCCTTTCTTCGTTTTGAGGCAGGCACTACTAGAAATATGTTTCCCTACTATCAGTTCTATTTGGGCACACTGCATAAAACACTTTTTTTTACAACCATGTTTGATTTCCAAATACAAAAGTCAGTAGTAGTTGACAGCTGTCATGACTGTCACTCGTTTAAATTCCGTCGGTAGCAAATGCAAGCCACATCCTCATTGGTTAGGTCATTTCGAACGTCATCAGGCGAAAGGGGAAGCGGAAATTCAAACATTATAATTTCAAAGACAATTTTCTCATGAATAAAGAATAATACGAAAAAAATAAAAAATAGTGGCTAAATATTTTTTCTTATTCTTTTGATTAAAGCAAAGAAAAAAAAACCGTGCAACACCTCATTACACTTGACACTTACGTCTTTCAGTGATCTTTCAATCAGAATTTTATTAATATAGCTGTTTCCATAGCTGGCTACTTTATGAAATTGAATTTCTTTATAATTTATTAACTCTATATCCATTTAGTATATAGTATAAAATGCACTTAAATTGTATAGAGAATAAAATATTCTTTAATATTTATAATACCATTAAACGTGAGAAAATGATATTTAACATAGTTTTTTCACGAAAAACTGTTAAAATCTTCAAATGAGGGTGCTTCCGGTTGAGCAATTGTAACCAAAGTCTAATCAGCTCTTCATATGCATGTAACAAAGATTAATACGAAAGTAGTATTAGAGTTATCGTATACACGCACGCACACACACGCTCACACACACGCACACACACGCACGCGCGCACGCACACATATACAGACATTATCGCGAAAATAGTAAAATCGTATTCTAGGGACCCTAAAACATGCTTATTGATTAGAAACTCATCATCGAATGTTTTGACCAAAGACAATACCTTCCTTACCTAAAGGTGACGGAAGTAGAAAAATAATAATACGAGTTCAAATATATAATACGCTTCACTTTAGAAAAGAAAATAGCGTTAGTTTTACATATGGAAATAAATTCTGCCATGAAACTCACTATATAAGTACGTTTTTCTTTTTCTAATAGAACAGCTATCTCTTTCTATCGCTGCAAATAGTAAGAAAATGGCGCGAACAACTGCCAGTTGAGCTGTCAAATGAAACGTCAATAATATTGCAGTCATTAAAATACCTGTATTCTCGGTGAAAATTTGCATCGCTAGACATTTTAACTTCAATAAAAGCTTTTGTAACTTATTTCGATAAGATTTTTTAAAGTTATCTGAGATATTTCACACATTTTACTTCTAATTTTTTTAAAAACAAACCCCATGGATTTCAATTGTTCTTACTATGTGCAGATGTGACAAGGCGAGGGTAAGCGCAATAACAGATAAATAACTTTTTATAAACTCTTCTAAATTATAGTTTCAATATTCATATTTTAACTCTGTTTATCTATTTAAGTCAAAATTCAGTTTAGAAATTCTTATCATATTATGATAGTCACGACATTTATTTGTTGATCTTAAGTCTGGAAATTATTATATATACGAGCGTGACTTTAGAATGACCTCGCCTATGCACCCCATACCCCTAAGATAATCCTATCCTGGAGATAGCGTTTTTGTTTTAAGCAGTCAGCATTAGTTGGCCATGAGAGTAACATGGAAGAGTCGGCATTAGTTAGCCATGGGATAAACATGGGAGAGTCGGTATTAGTTAGCCATGGGATAAACATGGAAGAGTTTTAGTTTGGGGCGACGCTCGTCCGCTGTGTTACAGAATGTAACAGTTTTGTTAGTTATGTTAGGCTTAGTGTTAATTAATAATAATGTAACATGTAAATAAAGTATTAGTTAGTAAATCAACAAGTTGTGTTCATGTCAGAATGTAGTGTTCATCAGTGTAAAGTTAAAAAGTGAAGTGTCTGTGTGTTCTTCCTTCTCACAAGCCGTGGACGCCAGCCATCAAAGCGTCCACCAGTTATGGATCAGTCGGTAGAATTGCTATCAGCTTTTCAAACACCCCCCTCGTGTTACACAGATCTCTATCTTCTATATCTTGAAAAGATCCATTCCGTCTCATACAGTATACTTTTTGTGTTTATCATTTTGAATGCAAAAAAAATTCTTTCTCGCATTAGCGTGTCTATAATCGCACTAATGCAAAAAATAATAGATCAGCCCATCAGCGATAACCTCCAACCCTGTAATATTATAAATTATAATTCATATTTCTACCTACGAGTATACCTATGTGATTCATTGCATGATTGTGTTTTTTATATTTTATTTCTCAATAAAACTATTTGATATAATATAACCCATAATTTTTAATGAAAATAATAAAAAGTAATTCATAAGTTATGTAAAATAATTTAATGTGACACAAGACACAACTTTCCATTTAGTCACCTAATGAACACATAATTAGTGCTTATTAAGTTTAAAAGTAATTAGAAATAGTGAAATAGAAACAAGACTGCTTGATTGACAATAATTTTACGACCTGTAAACACGTTTATTTGTAAATACTATTGCCGTTATTAAGCGTGAATTAAAAATAGCGTAATTATAAGACGTAAATATTCATAATACTAAAAGTTACTTTCTGTCATTTGCTGTCGTAACATGATTATTAGATAAATATATCAAAATGTAATAAACTACGCGCAACGGAAAAACGTCTTATTGCGCTTTCATCGTGGAGTGTACCCAACCTAATGTAGGAGGTGTGTAAGCTATAGTACGTTCAGTATGCTTGAGGAAGAGCAGTAGCTGCAACAGACAAACAGCAAGCAACAGAACGGGCGTCTAATGCTAATAATTGAACTTCAATTTCTAATTCGCCCGTTCAGCAAAAGATGGTTCTAGTCGCATACTAAGGGGAGATACAATACGAACAAGGAATAAGAAAGTTGTTGATCCCAAATAGAAATAAATGAATTTCGAGTTAAATCATTTTTATAGCGCACGAAATAATTTCCATTAACCAAATTTTATTTATAAGAAAATTGTTTACGTGTGTTACTCCCTAAATTATTTTAGAAAAAAAATACATTAAATAAAATCTGTAGAGATCAAAAAACACTTATTTATTTATTTTGCTTGGTAACTGCAAAAATTGAATATGAAATTTGAGTAAAACTATTAGAATATTAATTTTAATAAAAACTAAATACGTATTTCGAGAACTAAGATCTCATCTCAAAATGTTCTTTAACCGGGGGTCAATTTGCCTCTAATTTGACCGTATTACTGTATTACAATCATTACAACTAATTTTATAAATAACGGATTTTTTTCTTAGTATTTATTTTATCTTTAGGGTTGATTTATAAGTTACGGTTAAATTTTGATTTTTAAAAATGCTGTTTAAACTTTTGGAAGCGTTATCGTACGGTAGTGTTATGTATTTATTATTATTATTTTTCCACTGTTTTTACAGTAGCACCTTCAGATCTCCAGTGACTTAACACTAGGTGACATATAAAAGGCGTCTGTGGAAGGGTCTAAATAATCAATAATTTTCTGAAATGTTATTGAGTGAATTGTGAATGAAGGTTGTGTAATTTACTGTTTTTCTAAGAATGTTGTAGTGGTGAATTGTAAAGGTTGATCTAGTTGGGCTATTTCGGATATTATATAATATATTGATTTTTTTATTTCTATTTCTCTCAGAAGATCTAGTTTGGGTCCCGTCTTTTAAGTACATAAGTATAATTTCGGGGGTAAAATTACTGTAGTGGTTTTCTTCTAATTTGCAAATGTGGAATTTGTCTTTTTGTTTAAAAATAGGTCATTGTTTTTCATGTTCTTTTCTTCTAATGGTAACATTACGTCCTGATTGGCCTATGTATACAGCATCAAATTTTCCATATTTCAGTTTATAGGTACGTACGTACAAGTACAAAAATCAATTTTACGTATTTGAGCGCGTCTTATTTCGGTACGTTTCGTCGACCGTCGGATTAAGTCGCCCTTGCTGATTATTTAATTCATTATCATGTACTCTACAATATATGTTTGGGTCACTAAATATAGTTCTGTGGGCTGCACACAGAGGCCGACATTCAAAAAACCCACATTTTAGTGGAGTAAATACTACCCGCAAAGCGCCCGTTCTGTTGCTTGCTGTTTTCTGTGCTGCAACAATGACATCGTATGACGTGGTAAGATTTAATCAGGGGCGTACTCAACTACAAAATACGGCGAAATATTCAATGAATCATTGAAAATGTATAATGTGCATTGTATTGTAGAAAAAATAACGAAGCAAGAAGATGGTATGCATATAAATTAAAGTGTGTGTAATGTAAATCATATATAATTATGTTGTAAAACTTTTCATGATTCATTGTTTGAGTTTTGCAGAGAATAATAATAGCTAAAATCATAGCAAAATATGAATATGTTTATACTATCAAATATAAAAACATACATATACAACTTGGCGCAAAAGTAATCACCCTATCGGAAGATGGTCTCATATTTACAAATGACGTCTCATGTCATCGCGACTTTGACATATGTCAAGTAAACAAACATAAAATACACTTAGAAAAATTATGAATCGCTATACTCGTCAAGAACGCGGAATAATTGTGTCAATGTTTTTGACACATAACTGGTCTGTAGTTTTGACTCAACGTGAATTTCGTCGTCGATTCCCCTAGTCGTGTGGCACCAACTGGACAAAACACTGCGGCGTTTAGCCGTTCGCTTCGAGGAGACGGTCTGTGGAGGAGACTGGCTCAATATGGGACAATATACTCAAAATTTTTGACTCTGTCGGGTCTAGTAATAAAACTATAAATATCGCAATTATGATAAAGCGGCATATACCTTACTTTCTGCAGTATAATACTGTTCTGACATCGACCAATATTTTTGAGCCGCTTTATCCATACACTGAATCTTTCGTCTACCTGGTATGCATAGGAAAGTAGCCGTACAGTCCTTTAACATAAATTCTATTTTTGTTAGAAATAATCTCTTATGGGAATGAAAACTGTAGTCCCAAAAATGTTCTAAACAATTTGTTGTACAGTGGTTTTGAAATTTCCGTCATGATTCACACGATATTCACTGGATATTAAACTTACTCCAAGATCAATGTATAAGTAAATAAATTAAATATTATAAGATAGCTGTGCTTTTATACTATACATTTGTAGAGGGATGATTAAAATAGCGAGAAATATTAAATACAAAAATTAAATCTGCTCCCAGGTTTAAAAACCAAGAAGCAGATTAGGTATTCTATGTTGTCATTAAAGACGGTTGTGCTTTTATATTGTACATTTGTAGAAGGGATGATTAAAGTAGCGAGAAATATTAAATACAAAAATTAAATCTGCCCCCAGGTTTAAAAACCAAGACGCAGATTTGGTATTCTGTATAGTCATTAGGTGTTAAATATTTCCTTGCAAAATATAAATTAACTTAAATTTTCGGAATGCTCAAATATACAGTTATTAAAATCTTTTTGTACGTAAAATAAATATACAATACTGATGATAAATATTTGTTAAAAGTTCACAGTTAATTACATTAAACGAAACCGGATATTTATGTTATTGTACAGTTATTAAAATAATTTTTTTTTTAATCATCCCTTCTACAAATGTACTGTATAAAAGCACAGCTGTCTTTAATAACAACATAGAATACCTAATCTGCTTCTTGGTTTTTAAACCTGGGAGCAGATTTAATTTTTGTATTTAATATTTCTCGCTATTTTAATCATCCCTCTACAAATGTATAGTATAAAAGCACAGCTATCTTATATAATTTTATTTATTTATACATTGATCTTGGAGTAAATTCAATATCCAGTGAATATCGTGTGAATCATGATGGAAATTTCAAAACCACTGTACAACAAATTGTTTAGAACATTTTTGGGACTACAGTTTTCAATCCCATAAGAGATTATTTCTAACAAAAACAGAATTTATGTTAAAGGACTGTAAGGCTACTTTCCTATGTATACCAGGTAGACGAAAGATTCAGTGTATGGATAAAGCGGCTCAAAAATATTGGTCGATGCCAAATAGTATTATACTGCAGAAAATAAGGTATATGCCGCTTTATCATAATTGCGATATTTATAGTTTTATTACTAGACCCGACAGAGTCAAAAAATTTGAGTATAGCAGACGTGGTCGATCACGGAGTAGCCGTTCGCCCGGGAATATCGCTGCTGTAGCTGCAGATGTCCAAGAGGATCCTCAAACTTTCATAGATATGTAATATGCACTGAAAGCAGGGTATATTTGCGCGGAACGCAAAAATTTTCACAGTAGCAACGATTAGTATTGGTACGTAGGATTTAAAAGTCATTTGTTCAAATGGTTGCTGTTTTAATATATGTACAAGTGTTGGATTAGTACAGGATTGAGTTATTAAAAACAAATCAAGGGCATTCATGTACGGAATGCAGTATGTGATGTGCATTACTCCGGTATTTCCGAACAGGAAGTCAACAATTTAAAAGTTGCATTCCTGTATTGCTGGTTTCAGAAAACCAGAAGTTATAATATATAATAACATAAGTGGTAAATTTTTGCCGAAAAATTTTTCAGATTGTTATGAGAGCCGTTGCCTAGCAATTTATTGAGTGACATTGACAAAAAAATCACGAGTTGTCAAACGAGTGATTTTTGATCAATGTCACGAGATAAATTGGCAACGGGCTCGAGTAAAGCAATCGGAAAATTTTTCCAGGATAAAATTTAACCACGAATGGTATTCGGATGACTATTTCCAAAATAAAAATCAGGTAATCATTTATATAATATTTTCTTGACAAAATTTTTGTAATTTTTATTGTGTTTAGAGGTAATATTATTTTTCAGTTTGCTTTTTGAACGTTTTAAATAGATTCATGTCTGAATCGACTCGTTTTTATTAAAAACTGATAACACTGAAAATATACAGACTTTGACAGGTATGTAAACAATATGTTTCTAAAACGTCAAAAATTTTTCGCTTATCAAAACTCACTTACTTGTAAAAATACGACATCTTATTGGCTTAAAGGGTGCGAATTTTTTTTTGTGACGGTGTTTTGTCGAAATGAAACTTGGTAACTAGGTAGAATCCTGAATTTGGATTGGTTTATATATTTATGAGTGAAATAGTCAATGAAAAAGTTTATATCTGAACTGCAAATGAGCAAATGGAAATGAGATAAGAATTTAATAAACAAATTTGTAAAATAATAAAATATCTCTCAAAAATCATAATGAAATAAATAAACAACTTTTTAGTTTTAAGTTGTATAGTATGACTACAATGAAAAGTTTACGTTCAAATTATTTTATAGGTGTGCGATTTCTTTTCAGAAGTTTTCCGTATCACTTGTTTTGAAAGGAACATGACCTTTATGTATTCCGTTAGAGAAGATTAGAATTGTACGAAACATTGAGGTGTGAAAATTTTTGTAAGTAATCATGCAAATACTGGACTAAGATATCTCAGAAATACATTAGCATGTCTTGCTCAAAATAGATGGATAACTACGGTACTTGCACCATAGCAAAATAACAAGACAAGGGTGCATTTAAAATATTTCGTCTTTTAGTAGTCATCCATCTGTTTTGAGCAAGATATGCCAATGTATTTCTGGGATATCCAAGTCCAGTATTTCCATGATTACTAAAACGTAAACCCTGTAACTTATCTTTTACACGTGGAAATAAAAAGAAATCATTAGGTGCCAGGACTGTACGGCGACCCATTATTTCAATGTTTTGGGCATTCAAATAATCAGTCGTTCGAGCAGCAATGTGCGGCCGAGCGTTGTCTTGATGCAAGATAATCCTTCCCCGTGGGCGTTTTTCGCGAACATTTTGGAGAACTTGAGGCAAACAAACGGTAGTGTACCATTCTGTACCATTCTGCGTTAACAGTACGGCGACCCTCCAGTGATACAGTGCAAACATATCTTTTTGTTTCGGCTTTTTTCGCGAATAACTTTTGTTGGAGCCGACTCATTCTCAAACATTGAAACTGCCTGCTGCTGTTTTTTCTTGATATCATAGCGTACACCTATGTTTCGTCACCTTTAATGATGTACACCAAATGAGACGATCCATTGTCATAGCGATCTAGTGTAGATCTGCACCATCTCAAACGGTTTTCTTTTTGACTGAAGTCAAATTGTGGGGAATCCAACGAAAAAAAAAGCTTACGTACCATCAAATGTTGGTGAAAATGGTGTCAATTGCTATGACACCAATCTTTAAAGTTGCTTGAATATTCCTGACAGTGACATGCCGATCCTCTTTAATCATGTTCTGAACAAGACCAATATTCTTTTAGGTAACTGCCGTTTTTGGTTTAGGAGTTCGAAAACTGTCACTTAATGAAAGTCGACCACGCTGAAATTCATTGTACCACCGCTTTGCGGTATCTAAGGAACAAACACTCGATGGATTTTCTCAAAATATTCTTGGCGGCTTAAGCCACACTTGAAATTGTAAAAAATCACAGCTCAATAATACTCTTTGCTCAATTCCATGATTTCTTGCGGAAAGGATTACTTAAAAAATATGTATTTAAACAAATAAATACATATATCATCACGGCGCATTACCCATTGCTGGGTGTGCCAATCTGCTTTGTACACAGATGTCGGTAATGACGATGACATATTTGTACCGTGCGGGCGTTTGCCAGGCGTCACCTCATGGGCACTCATTTCTGGCGTGGAGAGTGCACCACAGGGGTCAATTTTGTGCCATTAAAAATTCGAAATATTTGGCGTCGGTCGGGATCGTACCCGGTTCCCCAGATTCGCGACCAGACACTCAGGCCATGAGACCTCATTTAAACAACATTCAATTATATTTAACAACCGTCACTATAATTAACCTCATAGACAACTAGATTAAAATGTCAAACAAAATTTGTTTCAAAATATCATAGCCTGCTAGATAGGCTCAGTGGAAAGAGAACAGCTCTTGTAGATCTAAAATTAAAAACTATTTGCCGGGGTCGCTTATAAATTTGAAATGCCATCATTTAACGGTACTCACTTTTTAGTTTAAAAAGCAAATGTAGTGGTTTGTCAAATTTCTGGAATGGTCTGTTCTAATCTTCTCAACCGGAATACATAAAGGTTATTTTCCTTTCAAAACAAATGATACGGAAAACTTGTGAAAATATCCGCACATCTATCAAATAAATTAAACGTCAACTTTCATTCGCTAATCACACTATACATAATTAATTATTTAAAAATAGTGTTCATTGCGTAAAATATCTCTTTTGTACTTGAATTGATCACAATTCACATGGCTACGAGAAACCTTCGTAAAAATTAAGATAATAATCAAATATGTAAGAAATATATCAACTGTACAAGTACTGTGTGGAGAGAGATACAGAAATCAGAGGCCTTGATTCAGAAGCTTATCGCTTTAAAGATGCACAGAGAAGCTATAAAAGGAAATCTCAGGTTTTGCCTAACTGGGGCAGTTATATCACAACAACAATAAATGTATGAATAATACATTTGATCTATGTATGGATCCGTTTATCAAGGCAACATTGTTTGCATATGTTCAATTCCTCTAGTAACTTTTAAATATACCATCTGTACAATTAAATGCATATTGTAATATTGAAATAGGAAATTCTGTGATATAAATAATATCAGAAATAAGCCCGTTATCACGAGAATGCTCCTGTTTATTCCAGTGATGTTATTCAGCAGAAATTGGAAAAATAAAGGTTTGAAATGGTTTGGCATCCCCTTTATTCTTCGGACTTAGCACCTTCCGAATAACATCTCTCCCACATTAAAAAATGACTTAAAAAATTGGATGAAAATAAATTTACATCTGATAATAAAGTAATCACGGCATATTACCCATTGCTGGATGTGTCAATTTGCTTTGTACACAGATTTCGATAATCTGTAAAGATGAGAATATATATATATATATATATATATATATATATATATATATATATACAGGGTGTAAATGAAATAAGTGCATTAAATTTAACCAGTAATGTAACTCGATGAGAGCAACAATATTTCTTAATAACTTTTTTTTCTAAGTCTTTTAGATTTTGAGTTAAAATTCTTTAAAGATTTACTGCATATTTCGGCGCGCGCCCATGGAGAACAAATGCCTGCTGTCGTAATCAAGTGAGATACAAACAGCTCAAAAATTGTCGGTTATGGGTTACACTTGCAGACACAGTAATTAATAAACGAATCAACGGAAATAACATTTATTATTTATTAATTCGTAATAGTACAATTTTTAAAATAAAGAAATATAATTTTGAATAACAAAATTATAAAGTTGTGTATTAAACCAGACTTTTTAATCACCTGTGAACAGTGGAAGACAAGGAGGGGCGAGGTGAGGTAACGACAGGAAGAGCAAAAGCATAGTTATTAGGTTATGAGATGATTATTTATCGTCGATAAATCATAATAGTTTAAATACGTTATTCAAAAAATGTAAGTACAAACTTTTGTCCATTTAAAAGAGGTACATGAGTACCAATAATTAGTCGTCCATTTATTGTTCCCGCTCAAATATGTTTTAATGAAAATTTTTACAGCATTTTCGTCTGTCGAGATATGTATTGTGCATAATAAATACACCTTTCCAAGTAAATTAAGTCTCATTAATGAACATTATGAGCCATTCCCAAAATTGAAGTCTGTTATGTGCTGAAAACAGAATTTTTGCACATGTTATGGATATAACTGTTGCTTTTTTTAAAATTGTCATATGTGACACTCCATATTGTGATGTGATAAAGATGTACAAGATTAACAAATGTGCGAATATTAAGAACAGAATGATTTGGTGATGATTTGGAAACGCCCCGTGTAAATGCGTTGGCAACTCCATGACACTGTCTTTATGTCAACCGTGATGTCAAGTAAAATATAGTACAGATACGAGTAA